>BCLH01001706.1:18690-49766 GCA_001602315.1 Zoysia pacifica | reverse complement strand
GCCGCAGCGGCGTCCGGTCCGTGGGCCGCGCGTCGGAGACCGCGGCCACGAACCCCGGCAGCTCGTCCGCCTCCAGCCCGCGCGCGATCGCGTCCAGTTCGGCCGCCGCCATCGCCTCCGTGTCCCGGTCCGCCAGCCGCAGCAGGCAGCGGTTCACCCGCTGCTTCATGGGCTCCCTCGGCGCGGGGCCCATGGATGGCGCTCTGCCTCAGCTCCGACTACAGTACACCCTCGCTGCTTGTCCGGGCTAAGCGGCGCCCGAGCCGTAGGTCGTGGAGTCTCGGCGCAGGTGCGTGGGCGAGGAGTTCGGAGCCGAGCGGCAGGCGGCCAGCCGCTCGGTGGCGTCGCTGGTACTAATAGCGAGGAGATGGCGGGTCGGCGAGGGAGGTGAGATCTTGGAGCGGACCGATGCGCATTAACTAATTTTTTTTTTCTGGAGTAGGAGTATTTCAGTGCCATTTCGGAAATCTCATTGTGTATCCGTATGTGTGTTTTTGGTTACAGTATCTTTTGTGTATCCATCATTTGTGCTTGATTCCAGAGATGTGTTAGGGAATTTCTTGGCTTTAGTTGGAGTAGTAGTGCAGATCGGTAGGTAAGCTGTTTTGGTGAATGAAAGGGAGAGTATATGAGGGCAGCTGACCCAGGTAAATTGAGCTTTCTAGGTTGGTGATTTTCCAAGGAAATTATTTTTGGTAGGTCACAAGAAGATGGATTTTGTTTCCCTCAAATTATGGCAGGTCATGTCATGGTTTTGTATGAAGCAAATAGGAAAGGAAAGAGATACTTAGAATTTAGCTGGAAAAAATAAAGTTTGTGTGATTACAACAAACTATCCTTGTAGCCAAAGTCTTAGCTGAAATTTGATTACCACTTTTTAGCATTATATTTGTGTGATCATGATCTATAGTGTCGACATCGGCAGATACTATGAATAAAGTCGAGTGTGCGAGTATTGTGAAGCTAATCACGAAATAGACAGATACGAGTGGTTTAGACTAGTTCGGTCCTTTCAGAGAATAACGATCGTACGTCCAGTGATTGTGTGTACTCTTTCTCTAGGAAACATATGTCTTATCCTGTTGAGTAGGTTACATATTTATAAAAGGGATGTGCCTCCCGTGGTAATGACAATTATCACGTCATAACACTAATAATGTCTATTTTTAATTACAATGAGCGCGGCTATTAAGCGTAACGGCCTTTTAATTGGCGTTAACTCCCTGGCAGTCAATCGTGCTTCAAATGACGTGTCGTGCATCGTGAGGTCATGGGTAGCCGTTCTACAGATGACCGTTCGTATATGGGCTAAGGCCCACGAATGTCTTCCATAAATCTTGCTTTTGGCCCGCGCCTGTTCAGGAGGCGGAAGTTGAGGCATTGACATATGCCCCTGAACACGTCTCCAATTGGTGGCCCGCTTCGGTCTTCAGTAACTTGGTCGATAATATCGAACCGTACCTCCTCTTTGTCTTTACTGCTGCAAATTTGGGGAGGTGTTCAAATGATAAGACTCGACGGCTGGCTTCAATTTTTGTCTTTATTTCTGATGCTTCGATTCCTGTCTCTGACCGGTCCGAGCACTGCTCTTTCTCACTGTTAGAGAGCAAAGACTAGGTATCCTTTGAGATCTCGAAGGATCGTTCTCTGACCATAAATAGAGACGATGGGATAGATTTTTTTTCTTCAAAACACTTACTCTCTCCATCCCCTTTCAAATCCTTGCGCAATAATCGCCCAGGCGTAACCATGGGCAAAAAATGTTCCGCCAAGAGGATTCGATCTTCGTCGACGAGTGTTAGAGAGGATTCTTCTTTCACAGAGGAGCAGGAGCCTCCAGCCCCTGCTGTGCAAATGGATCCGGCAGATTATATTCCTTCTCTAAAGTTACCCACCATTGAAAAGATCTATGGGGTCCCTCTGGATGGGTTTTCTAAATTGACGGAGAAAGGTGACCCAAATGTTGTGGATTTAGAAGCTGATCCAGATACTTTTGAAGATGTTGAGTTTGCTTGACATCTTCATGTCGAGTTGAATAAGAGTTTTCGGAGGGTGCCAGGCCCTGATGAGGTGATAGTATTGAGTGACTCTGAAGAAGAGGACGACGATGTGAAAGTGCATCTAGTATCTCTTGTGGTTTTTGGGATGAGTTATGATAAACAATGAAAGTGTTTGATGGCACTTTGTGAGTATGTGTGCATGGACTAAATTCTATAGATGATAATCGAACCCTAAAAAGGAAGAGAAAATTGTTAGCTCCTTAGCTCTAGTGGTTTTAGCATTTATATCTCTTTTAGTCATAGTACCACCGTATATCAAGAGGGTTTCAGCATTTTCGGTCTTGAAAATGGTTAAGTGCTCAAATTTTCTTCTTTCATTTTCAATCCAAATTATCTATGTTTGGTCACTAGCTTCGGACTTGTCCATCCAATAACTGGACTCTAAAGAGAGAGAACGCAGTCACTCCGGACTTATCCGGGTGTTCAGACTTGTCTGGCACCGAACATGTCCGGCCTAGCTGCGAACTTCAAAGAGTTGTCCCTCTGATAGAGTCGGACTTGTCCGTCAAAGCCTGCAGACTCCAGAGTTGGAGCACTCCGTTATTCTCCGGACTTGTCCGTTGGGCGAGCGGACTCTAGAGCGGTTACACTGCGGCCTGACCAGACTTGTTTGCTCGGCCAGACTAGTCCGCTAGCGGACTTGCCCGTACCCTCTGCGGACTCCAGAGAGATGATCATGTTACCGTTGAGGCTGATGTCCGGACTAGTTTGAACCTGCGGACTAGTCCACTCCTGGCATTTTTAGAAAGTCATCCTTGATTGATCTATATAATCTCCTTTCCCTCACGTCTTAGGGTTATCAAAAGCTTTCACATCTTTTCAAATTGCGCCCTGTGACCCTCTGAGATCCACCTCTCCTCCTTCACTCGTTCTTCATTGAATCCCCTAGGGTTTTGATTGGCAGAAGAGGAGATTGTGAGTCCTTCATCTCTTTGATCAGTTTTGAGGACTTGATCTTTCATTGCAGGACTTGAAGGGCTTATTACTCTTAGAGATTCGTCTTTTAGACGGCTAGGTGTCGCTTTGAATCCATCAAGACCATTGTGGTGAGATCCGGGAAGTTTGTATCACCCTCTTTCCATTTAGTGAAAAACCAAGTTGATTTTTGTGGTCACTTGGAGAGGTTTAAGGTTGAGTGCAACCCGGTCCTTTGTGGACTCCTCAACGGAGACTTAGGCTTCTGTGTGGAGCTAAACTTTGGTAAAAAATCCTTGTGTCTCGCGTCACCTTCTGGGTTTGTGTTTGATCTATTTTTCTGTTGCGATTAGCAGACTTGTCCGCTAACAGATAAGTTTGACTGATCGGACTAGTTCGCCCTCTGTTTTTTCTAATCAATTTGTTTTTAAGTATCAATTTTAATGTCATTGACTATTCACCCCTCTCTAGGCAACTTTCAATTGGTATCAGAGCAAAGACTCTCTTTTCAATAGCTTAACAGCTAGGAGAGTTAAAGATGTCAACCAAGAAGATTGGTGATTCATCCTCAAGCAAAGAGAACTAAACCAACGTCCAGTTCGACTACAATGAGCTGAAGACCGAGTTGAAGATTGGGCAAGCCTCGGAAAAGATTCTCATCTTCGATGGAACCTTCTACGAGCACCGGATGTTTCGGATGATCACCTACCTTGAGTCGATGGGGCCATAAATCTTGAAGATTGTAGAGAAAGGCTTCTCCTTCAAGAATGAAGAAGTGAAGAACCCACTCAAAAGAATGAAGTCAACATGCACTGCAACGCTCAAGCTGTCTCTATGATCATTTTGGTACTAAGCCCAAATGCGTATACCAAGGTGATGGGGATAAGAAATGCCCACAAGATTTAGAAGAAGCTTGAGATCATCCATGAAAAGACGAACACCGTCAAGGAAGCTAGAGAAGATCTCCTAAGAGGACAATACAACTTGTTCATTAGGAAAAAGAATGAAAGACCTCAAGAAGTACATGATCGTCTCATGGAGATCGTCAATAAGAGAAGAGCTCTTGGAGTGAAGCTTGAAGACATCAAAGTCAACAAAAAGTTACTTCAAGCCCTTCAACCTTAGAACTCACATTTGTTTACTCTTATTAGGGAAAAGGAGAACTTCACTGTCTGTCTTCTGGACTCTTCTAATAAGGTAAGATCCAGATCTCTTTCTTCGTCTTGACTTTTTTCTGTAAAATGCAACACCTGATGAGAAGCTAAATGCACTTCCGAGGGCAATACTGCATCAGCCCCGTATACCAGATTAAACGGTGTATCTCTGGTTGCTCGACTCGGGTTTGTGCGTAAGAACCACAACACTACAGGCAGTTCTTAGACCCAATTTCTTCCTCTGACTTCTAGCTTTTCTCGCATTCGCTTCTTCATCCTTTGAATGATAAAACCGTTGGCTCTTTCAACTTGACCATTGGTTTGCGGGTGAGCTACCGAAGAGACTGAGTGCTGTATCCGGAAGTCAGCACAGCTCCGCTGAAACTTATTTCCTTTGAACTGGGTCCCATTATTTGTGATGATCTACTTTGAAACTCCAAAGCGCACAACAATTTCTTTCAAAAATTTGGCTGCAGCTTCTTGTGTAATGTTTACCAGTGGCTTAGCTTCTATCCACTTGGTAAAAGTATCGATAGCCACAATAATGTGCTTTTATCCCTTCTGTCACTTGGGTAAAGTTTTGATGATATCAATTCCTTAGATAGCAAATGGCTAAGGCAAAGAGATGGTATGTAGAGAGCTAGCATGTTTAGTTGTTTGATGCTGAAAAATTGACAATGACTGCATTTGCATACTAGATCAGTGGCATCTTGATTTGCTATCGGCCAGTAAAACCTATGGTGAAATGCTTTTCCAACCAAGGTTCTGGCAGAATTATGAGAACCACAAACTCCTTCATATATATCATTGAGCAGTCATATACCTTCACCTTGAGAGATACACTTCATCAGCATCACATTTCTTTCTTTCTTGTATAATACCTCATCAATAATGGTGTAATTCTTGACGATTCAAGCAATGCGCTCGGTTGCTAGATCATCATCTGCAATTGGATTATCTTCAATGAATACTCTGATTGGGTATCTCCAATCTTTGAGCTCTTCAAGATCGAGCAAAGAAACTTCATGAGCCCCAACGAGTATCTTAAGTAGCACAGATGGTTGTAAGATTTCTTCAATAATAACATCATGGGGCACTGCTGATCGGGAGGAGGTCAACCAGATGAGATGATCTGCACCTTGATTATCTAATCGAGAAATGTATCAGATTTCAAATCTGTCGAAAGATCTTCCCATTGCTCGAACAACTTCTAAATATGTAGCCATCTTTTCATCTTTGCATTCATACTTTTAATGTACCTACCGGGCCACCAACTGAGAGTCACTTCGAATCAGCAATTCTCTTGATGCCCATGGATTTAACAATGCGTGAGCCACTAATCAAGCCTTCATATTCTACAATATTATTTGTGGCTTTGAATTTTAACTAGATTGCATACTTTAGATGCTCCCCTTCGAGAGGTTTCAGCACCACTCCAGCCCCAGCCCCTTTCAGGATGAATGAGCCATCGAAATACATCACCTAATGATTGGACAGTGCCTCTTCATCTTGAGGACCAGAAGGGGTCCATTCAACAATAAAATCAGCTAAAGCTTGACTTTTGATGGCTCTACGTGGTATGAACTCTATATGAAATTGCTCCAACTCTGCTGCCCAACGAGATATGTGTCTTGTAGCATCTCTACTATATAAAATGCGGGAGAGTGGACGATCAGAGACTATCTTGATCGAATGTGCCAAGAAATAATGCTTTACCTTTTGGGACGTAATTAGTACGGCATACGGCAACTTTTAAGCCTGTGAGTACTTTGTTTGAGCATCCTTCAAGATTTCACTAACGAAATATAATGGTGACTGAACTGAACTTCTCTGATCATTGATTTGATCTACTATGAGAACCGTACTTACCACCAAATCTGAAGCTGCTACATAAAGCAACAACTCTTCTTCGGGCTTTGATGGCACCAGAGTAGGCTTGTTCTTGAGATATTGCTTCAGTTCTTAAAAAGCTGCTTCTACTTGACTATTCCATTGGAATCCATCTTGTTTGCGTAAAAGCTTGTAAATGGCATACTTTTTTTTCGATCAGGATATAAATCTACTGAGGGCATCCATTATTTCAGCCAACTTTTGTATTCCTTCTGAGTTCGAGGTGGTTACAATTGTTCAATAGCTTCCACCTTCTTCGGATTTGCATCGATCCCTCTCTCAGAGACCATGTATCCCAGCAGCTTGCCAAAAGATACTCCAAAGATGCACTTCTTCGGGTTTAACTTCATCAGTAACTTTCAAAGATTATCGAAGGTCTCGGTGAGGTCCTTAAGCAGATCCCCCGCTGTTTGGACTTCACAGCGATGTCATCGATAGATGCTTCGACATTTCTCCCAATTTGGTGTTCAAAAATGATATGAACACATTTTTGATACGTAGCCCCGATGTTTTTGAGGCCGAACGGCATCTTCACATAGCAATAAACTCCGAACGGAGTGATGAACGCCATTTTTCCTCATATTAAACTTTCATGTTGATTTGATGATAGCCAGAGTAAGCATCAAGAAAACTCAATAATTTGTTGGTGGACGTTGAGTCCACGATCTGATCAATTCGAGGCAGAGGATACTCATCTTTAGGACATGCTTTATTCAAAGACATATAGTCAATACACATCCGCCACGAACCATCGGGCTTTTTCACTAATATAAAATTTGTTAGCCATGTAGGATAATCTACCGTTCTAATGAACCCAGCTTGTAATAGTCTAGTGATTTCCTCGCGAATGACGTCGCGCCTGTCTAGCGTGTACCTCTATTCTTTTTGCTTGACCAGCTTGAGAGCCGGTCAATCCCCAACTTGTGCTCAATCACCTCCCTGTAGATCCCGAGCATGTCCGACGGTATCCATGCAAAGACATCGACGTTTGCCCGAAGAAAAGTGATGAGCGCGAGTCTATTTCGAGGATAACGAACCCCCAATGACAACTTGCTCCGCTGGCTCATTAGGATTCAGCAGAATATTCTTGTTCGGTGCTGGTGGCAACACAATTTCTTCTTCAGGAGTCGAGACTTCGGGAACCGGCACTTATAGAACTTTGCCAATGGGTTTTGGTACAACAAGTACCGCACCACCATCTGTTCGGGCTTGCTTGGAGGAACTGGCTTTCAAGACTCTTTGCTTGAAGTGACCAACACGAGTCAAGGAATTGATGTCGCACTTGACCGCCTCTTTAAGATTAGAGACTATTGTGATGACCCCTAGGGGTCTTGGCATTTTCATCATGGCGTAAGCTGAATGAACAGCAGCCATAAACTTCAAGAGGAATGGCCTCCCTAGGATACAGTTGTACGCCTAATCAAAATCCGCCACCTCGAAGGTGAGGACCTCTCGGCGCTTGTTGTCTTCGTGATCGCAAGCAATGGTCAGATTAATCTTTCCCAAAGGCTTTAATAAAACCCCTATAATAACTTCGTGGAATCTTTCATCTACAGGCTGCAATGCTGTCAATGGCAAACCTATTTTCTCATAAGTACATTTCATTAGGAGGTTCAAGGCCGCACCTGTATCGATGAGAGTCTTGGCAACATTACTGCGGTGGATGGGTATCTTGACGACGAAGGGTCGCTTCTTCTTTTGAGAACATTCACTACCTTCCTTTTTAGCGACGTTGAGCTCCCGATCATCAGGCTTTTTGCGAGAGCTCTTAGTCTTGGCTTCTCCTGTAATCCGGGCTCAGGCTTCTGATGCCTTGATGCAGGTTTTGGCGATTGTCAAGAGGTGGCCCACTGTTCGTGGTTTCTCGATGGCTAGCCGTTTTGAGGTGTACACATCAGATATTCCTTCTCTGAAAGCTATAATAACCTCCAGATCTTAAATATGAGGAATAGAATTTCTCGTTTGACTGAACCTCTTCACATAATCTCGAAAACTCTCATCGAGCTTTTGTTTGATGGTTCGAAGGGTTTTCGCTGTTGAAGGTCTTTCAAAGGTCCCACAAAAATTCTCAATGAAGGTTGCGTAGAGCTGATCCCAAGTACAAAACGTGGACTCGAGAAGATTAACCAGCCATGATTGGGCTGGCCCTGACAGAGCAGTAGCCAAATAATTAACCTTTATTCTATCATCTCTCCCAGCGGCTTCTATAGACCCCTTTGACTCTGTTGCCTATCGAGGCTATGCCGTAAATCTTCGACAGAGAGACGGTATCTCTACTGGAGAGATGTAGCCAAAGTAGAGGGTGCTCTTCGAGAGGGTGTACCTCTATGAGAATTGCCACGGCGTGAAGCCTTAGGCTGATTTTGGCGACCCGCAATCTCCAATCTTTGCTGGACCAATGACGCCACAGGAGAACCATCAGCTGCCAAATGCTGCATACACTCTAGGATTGTTTGAAGACGAGTAGCTTCAAAGTTAGTTTATAGATTTCTTACCGGAGGACCCGAAAAGTTAGTCCTATGTACACTAGAACCAATGGTGAAAAGATTATTTGATGACCCAGCAGAAGGTGATGGATCATTTCTCCTAGCCATATTGATCTGTTGCAACTTAATGTTGTGATTTCACTTCGGATACCCTATTCTTGAGAAATAATCCTCATCGGAGCCAAAATCATCATCGATGCAGTTGTTGTCGCTGTCGCTACTGAAGTTGTAGCATTCTAGCCTTAACCGAGGGAACTTGTCATTGACAAAGTTAAGAATCACTTTAGACTGGGTTGGTAGCTGCTCCAGTTGATCCTTTGAAGGGCCAACACATGATCGGAACACTTGAAATCTCAATCGTAGTAGGCATCTCAAACGAGATATGAGAAAAAACCTAGAAACTCCGACCGATGAGCCAAAAAATCTTCTTCATCGGTGACAAAAACTAATGTTCCGAAATGAAATGTGGTGCCAGTCGAGAAAACAAGGTTGCCTGAAGAAGCCATAAATGAAAGTTGAACTAACTTCACCTCATACTCCCTATCTGGCGCGGCTCTATCGACATTCAAAATATGGGTTTGGAGATCGACAGATATTGTGAATAGGATCGAGTGTGCGAGTATTATGAAGCTAATCACAAAGAAGACAGACACGAGTGGTTTAGACTAGTTCGGACCTCTCGGAGGATAACGACGCTACGTCTAGTGAGTGTGTGTACTCTTTCTCTAAAAACAGATGTTCTACTCTATTGAGCAGGTTACATATTTATAGAAGAGACGTGCCTCTCGTGGTAATAACAATTACTATAGCATAACACTAATAACGTATATTTTTAATTACAATGAACGCGGCTATTAAGCGTAACAGCCCTTTAATTAGCGTTAACTCTCTGGCAATCAATCGTGCTTCAAATGCCGCGTCGTGCGTCGTGAGGTTAGGTAGCCGTTTCACATATGACCGTTCGTACCTGGCCCAAGGCGCACAAATATTTTCGGTAAATCTTGGTTTGGACCCGCTCCTGTTAGGCAGGCAAAAAGTAAAACATCGACATATAGCAATGCCTTTCCACCAAATAAACTCATCAAAAGATGTACGCGTTTCATTCTGAAATTATTATTGCATTGTTCTAGCATCATCTTTGATTATTCACCTTATTTTTAAAAAAAATAATTTAAATGGATAGAATTATAAATTATGTTTCAAATTAATAATAAAATAATTAAAATAAAATATAAGATACTTATCATATTATTTTAATAAAATAATTAATTAAAGATGATGTTAGAAGTTAACAGCGATAATAATTTGCGAATCAATTTTTTTTTCAAACGATGTAAAACAGTATGGCTCACTGTAACTTGAGTAACAGTGAGATCAACTAGGAATTTTTTTAAAAAAAAATGGAACTGCCGCCCACAAGCGTCTACAGTATAAAAATCTCCCTGCGTCCCGCGTTGCTGACGCAACGGTGCATCGAGATCGAAGCGCATGTGACTAGAAATTCCAAAACTTTATCCACACCTCTGATCAACCTTCGCGTCAAACCCAGCTGCCTACCTCCTCACAAAATTCCATCTGCTTGTTCAATATCTCACCAGTCACAACTCACCACAGAAGAGCATGTGCCTGAGTAACAAAATGAACTGCGTCCGGGTGATCTGATCTGATCTGAGCTGACCTGACCAGTTGGAGACCTGCAATTCCATGGGCCTACGCACGCGCAAACCTCCAGATCTCGTCACTCCTGGCCTGGGGCTGGGCACATATTCCTCGTCCCCCGTGTCGCTGCCCAGCCAACCAGCGACGGTGAACTGAAGCGTGGTTACATGTGGGATTCACAGACGCGCACATGTACCGCCATGGCGCCATGTGAGGAGCTTTGGGTGTCCATGCGTCCTCCACTGGGGCGCCCTGTTTGTTTATCCCTGGACACTAACAGCCTAACAACAACTGCCGCTTCCATCCATCCACCAGAATAAAACGAACCAGTAAGAAACTACGTGGGTGACATAGCTTTGCATCAGCGTTCGATCTTGGTGGATGGAAGGATTTTTTTTTTCTAATTCGATTAGTTTGGAGAAGCTGTGCGGTATGCTGTCAGTGCAAGACCAGCTTGATTTGAACGCGTTTTCATATTTGGTTTGGTCAGTGTACAAGTTTGATTGCTGAAGAATCGGAAGAGTTGAACAGGAGCCCTGCCTTAAGGATATTCGGACACTACCTTTTTATCTTAGGGAAGCACAGTATATGTGCTTGCGACAACGAAGAGTCGAACAGCAGACTTATTTCGGTACGTAAATGCTGATTTTTATACCTTCTTGAAAAGCATGCATACACCAACTTTTTTTTTTCCTTTATGTATTTGGCCCAGTAGTGTTGCACATGATTCCACCTCCACTGGTCCGGCAGCTACATACTAGCGATAATTAGCAGTAGTACTAGTGCTTAGACATCTGCACATAACACAAAATTAGACTAGCGACTGATGATTAAGCTAGCTAGCTAGCTAGCTCATATACTGCAGATTAGACGTTCATGTGAGTTCGAGCCAGAGACTTATGCTGCGTACGTATACAACATTACATAATCCAGTAGGACAAAATCTACGAAGAAAAAATATTGAAAAATAAACAATGCCAGCCACTTTGTAGCTAGAGCATCCCTACCGAATAATGATTGATCAAGACATGGCAACACGAGTAGTTTAGACACATTTATCAAAAAATTCCTGCAATCATCATAGGCTAAAGACCAAGAGGTTCATTAGGGAGTAAGTACCTTTGACACTTCGCAGGCGATGATAGTAGCTTTGCTATCAAGAGACGACGAAAAGGGCGTGCAAGAGCTAGCACAGCCGCTATCGGAGTTTCAGATGGTTTTGGAAAAATGATAAATCGCCCTGAAAACACTTGCTTTCCTTTCATCAGGGATCATGTATAGATGGCTTATCAATTTGTGGGGGATTGCCTTCTCATTGCGAAAGAAGGTGGCGTCAAGGAACCCGCAAAATGTGGTGAGGAATGAACTTCAACGAGAGTGATCTGATAACAACTCGGTCGATCGTGGAGTACTAGCTAAATGGTGCTCGAAATGATGAGAATGCCCCCTTACGTAGTACGCGCTTGACCACTGACTGTGGGTTCTTGCTTGCACGACAACTGAGTGACAGGGTCTGATGCCAAGAACACAGGGTCATCAGCCAATTTGCCAGATCCATGGGAAAAAGAAAGAAATAAAGAGCTCGTAGTTCGGGCAGTCACGAGCCTGCCCGCGCAGCGCTGTTTGCCAACCGCCACGCTCCCTCCCCGGGCGGCCAACCGCCGTCAACCATGTGCTGATGTGCGCGCGGCTGGCCCGTGACCTCTAGCCACCTGTGCCGGGAGCGTACGTCCAAAAAGGGGTTACTGTGTTAGGATAAGGCCCTGTTTGTTACACCAACCGAGATTATGAAAATTTCTTAGTGAAAATCTATACAAAAGTTAGATTGTAAGGAGTTATAATATAAAAATTGAAGTAAATTGTGAGATTGTGTGTTGTATGAGATAAAATTTGATAAAAACTGAAAGAGAATAAATTGCGAGATTCTAAATTTTGAGAGTTGCAGCTAGTGTAATTTCAGTGAACAGAGTCTCAAGGCAGCATTCCCATCGCGTTTACCTGGCCAAGTGGGCAGGACAAAATGCACGCCCCCGGCGCATGGTGAACCCATGAGCGAAGTACTAGCTGTGACCCAAGCAAGACCCTGTACTTGCGCATGCAACGCCAATTCCGCATCACGCCTTCGTTGAGCCCGGTCGGCCAACCGCCGTCAAGAGCATGTGCGCGCACAGCTCCTCGCCGGCCGACCTAGCTGGCCGCGAGTCCGTCCGCTATACCACAGGACGACGACTAGCTAGGCGCGCCTGCCCGCCGCCCGAGAAAAGCGGACTTCACCGCTGACCGCCCGCGTGGCCGCGTAGCGCAAACGGCCGGGAAGCGTACAGGAACGCCACCATGATGCTACTACACTTACCACTGAAATAGCCAGGCCAGGCGGCGGTTCCCCTGCTGATCGGCTGATGACCGCTAGAGACGTGCCCGGTCCCTCGCGTCCGCGCGCACCCGCAGCCGGGTTGTGCATCGGTCTCGCGTTTTGCGCACCCGGGCAAAGTGAGGTCAGACGCGGTCGCGCTCTGTTGCACGGCCGGCGCCGTGCGCGTGGTCGATCGCGCCGGCCGGCCACGCCCTTCGTTCGTGCTCCGTTTGTACTGTACGCTGACAAAAAACTGGAGCTTCATCGCCGTGCCGAAACGTGCGCCTCAGCGAGCTAGAGGGAGGCCTGAAATGTAGCAGCAGGGGCCCCGACCCCGACACGTGGAACAGGAGCAACCGCGCGGTCCGCGCCGAGAGTGGTTTGAAGAGCGGTCCGCGCCTCTTCGTGTGAGTGGTTTGAAGTTTGATCGGAGGCAACCGCGCGGTCCGCGCCGAGAGCTCGTCGCACCGAACCTGGCAACGCACTGACCTGGTCGGCCGGCCGCGCGTACGTGAACCCTTCGCCGTACCGTGCGCGTTGACGCGTCCAGTCGAGACCGCTGACGGATACCCCCAGCTGACGGACTGGCGACGTGGCGGCCTGGCTAACTCCAGCATAGATATCCCCAGCTGACGGATACCCCATCGTTTCACATGGCGACTTTAGTTCTATATAATATAATAGGCGCAAATTGAGAAAGATCAAATCAAAGCGGAGGGAAATCCGGAGGACTAAGGGAAACAGCACTGCCGTTGCCAGCTGAACTACCGTGTATACTACACTAGTTTTGTTCACCGAACAAGAGCTGCTCTCCTAGCACCCGTCAGCAGTAGATTCGGTGACGAATCGGCTGATTTGACCAAGGACATATACTAGTAGTAGTTAGTACTAGCTTCTCCAAACCATGACGTTGCACTCGCTCCGTCCATTTACATTGGCATTTGAAGATTCGTTGATGCTGCTTTGGACTGGATGCTCCATCTGGCTCGCGGAGCTATGCACTGTGCGCCGTGGTTGCGCACCGTCCCTGGTCAACTGGCAGTCCGAGCTGAGTCGCTAGCTGCTCCCAAAACAAACAGAGAAGGTGATCCGCTTCTTGAGGTACTTCGTCAACGCCTGGTCCGTCTGGCACTCGCATCAGGAACCGAATCTACTGCTAGTAGTAGTAGTAGTATTGAAAAAACTCAAACCTTTCCCTTTCGTTGACAAAACGACAGTACAGTACAATCATACCAACGAATTCTGTTTTTGATTTTCTACTCGTGCAGAAGCGACGATCAGGTGCGTCTGCCTGAGCACGTCGTGGTGATGCTAAAACACGAGTATTATCAGACTATGACTATCAGTAACGTCGGCAGCTAACGTGGTGACAATCAGCCGGTGACAGGTACGCGATAGCTTTCAAATGGTACTAATATACTGAGCTCGAGGTGCACGCTGCCAGTGTTCCTATAGTTTTTTATCGCGTGCTGTTTGGCTCTCGTGAAAATAATTGGCGTGTCTTATGTATGATGTAATGATGTGTGTATCTCAGATTGTTTGGGATCAATTTTCTAACGCTACCCGTAAACACCGTCATGTATGTGTCTCCTTGGAGATCATATTCTTGTCATCACACATCTAATCTGGGGGTGGGGAAACGGAAAATTTAAGAGATGTGTTTGTCCCGTAGGTTGCAAGAATTTTAATATATTGATAGCAATATGATAAAAAATTAGCTCCTGTACTTAGGGCTGCAGGTTTCTATTTTCGTGGGTCAGTGAGTCAGTCTAAAACTCTCTCAGATGAACTAAAACATCTCATCATCTATTGTTGTTAGCAGAGCAAATAAATTAGAAACTTGAACCATAACTAACTATTAGATATTCACTTGTATCGCTAGATTCCATACCTGGAACGTTAATTTCACTTTTCCATGGATGTGCCGCCAGGATGCATCTGATGCCAAAAAAATTCACAAAATAACGCGAGTTACCAAAGGTATCCACTGAGCGCTCCCAAGTCATAAGAAAGAGGCCACGATACTGATTACTTGGGCCTCCACTCAAACGCATCGAGCCCACTAAACCCCAACTCGCAAGCAAGAGGCATAGATAGTCAACTTTGAATGTGTAAAATTTTGTTATTATTTGATTTATCATTAGTCAAATTTAAATCACAATTAATAATTTTACATATTTGAATATTTTTTTTAATAAGACGAATAATCAAAGTTGATGTTAGAAGTCAACGGTGGTCAATAATTTAAAACCGGAGGTAGTAATTACCATCGCTCACCCAAAGGCGGGAAAGGTTCCTCCCGAACATTCTAGAAGCTTCTGCCTGGATCGTCCCGCAAGCCAGCCTTCAGAGCACATGGGGCCGCGCGGCGGCAGGCAGTGAGAGCCAGAAGCGTCTCCTCTCCCCTTCATCCATGATTTCACCATGGAGAAGTTGCCATGTACTAATTACAAGCCCTTCCTCCTCGCAATGTCATCACTCCCCTCTCCCAAACCGCACAAAGCCCTACCAGGGTTTTGGCGCCACAGCTTGCCCTGAGTCTGACCCAACCCATCTCTCCCGCTCGCCGTGCAGAGCGTAGGGGGCGGATCTAAGGCAGACTGTGAGCGCCGCGGTGTCTATCCAAACGCTCGAGGTCGCTAACCCTACGCGTCTCTACCCTGCATGATCCTACATGATCATCACCGCATGCTTTGTTTTCTCCAGGTGGATGTTTATTGGCTGAAGAGTCTAAAATACTCCAAGAAGACAAATAAGCCTCTGAGGCCAGCTTCTGGACCGAGCATCGTTGCACTCGCAAAACAGCAAAACACTAAATTTAGTATATCACTAGAGTCAGGAAGTTCGACAATGTCAATAATCAATAGTCAACACCAGGACGAGTTGTAGAATGTGAATGGACATATATCATACTTTTCTTTAGCGAATGGCAGGAGCTCTGTAGATTTTATATCAGGAAGAATGGAAATTATATATAGTTTTAGCGCTTTACAACATTGCCTGACAATGGCGTAATTATTGGAAACTGAAAACAAGCAACAATAAGGAACGTATGCCATATGAAAATTGTGTTTTACACGTTATTGGGCTAGCAGGAGTCAGGGTTTTGGAAACCCGTCCCAGACCGGTTTCCGGTTTCGGTAAAAACCGGTCGGCTAGCCGGGTCCGCTACAATACTATGTCCGATTTTCGACCGAAAACCCGGATACAATACTGGACCGAACCGGTTTCGCCGAAAATCGCGAAAACCGGCCGGTTTCCACCGGTTTTCAAAACCCTGGCAGGAGTGCGACATGAATCAGAGAGACCACACACATGGATGGTTAGCATAGTTTCTTCAAGTTTAGGACAATCACCGCATGCTTTGTTTTCTCCTTCTTTAGGTGTTTAGCAACATGGCTGGCATACTCTGCAAACAACGCATCAATTATGGCATCACCAAAATGGCTTGCAACCAGCGACTCCAGCACTGCTCTTACGTACTTAGCAACGTTGGCACCACTTTGGATACTGTCGTGAAGAACATCGCTCCCTGAATCATCGTAAGGATCCCAATTGAACTCAAACAGTCGGATGTGACTCATGCCAAATGATCCATTTTGCTCCACCATCTCCTCCACTTCACGAACTGATGGCGAGTAAAATGGTAAATAGAATGACTCAAGTTTCTCTCTCTCCACAAGGCCCTGCCGTGATCAAATTTCAGTTAAGTTGGAAGTCCTAAGATTGCAAGATCTGCTCCAACTTGGTTATATTTACCTTGTCTACAAGAGATCGCAGTGACTGCGCAACTAATCCAAAAATTTTGTTTTGCTCTCCGCTGAGCACATCCTCGTTCTTCGTCCCGATGAATGTTAGAACCATCTGGCCACCAAACACGAGTTCTTCACCAAGCAGCTTGAGGAAGAGAGAGAAATCCTCCTCGAATTGTTTTTCGAAATAGTTTCACTATCGACGGTGATGAAGTGGCTGTGATGTAAATATCTTCTTCGTCTAGTGGAGTTTTCCTGGCTCTTTCCAGTCCCTTAGGTGTCTATATATTAACAAAATTCAAAAGGTTTTTATAGATAGAGAAAAGCAAGGAAAACAAGCATATATCCTGGCACGCAGGTCGCGATGTGTCCAACCAGATAAATAGATGAAACACAAGCGTGACTAACTGCACTTAATTAGTAAGCATACCTGAGAGCACCAATGCAGGCTAAACGAAGAGTGGAAGAGGTGAACAGTTTGACGAGGGAACAACCTTGTGTAGAATGAGCCTGGTGACCCAGCGATATAGTAAGGGGGCAAAGGAAAAGCCTCTCCCATGTGATTTTGTGCCATAAATTTCTTGAATTGTTCAAACAACCCGAATAAATTGTTGAAGTCATTGGCCGGTAGGTCGTTGAAGAAGAATTGAAGCTCCAAATTGTCCTCTCGTTCTTCGAGTTCATTGCAGGAGTGAGCTATGGTGCTGATAACCTCCGAGACAAAGCGCAGCGTGTTAGGTCCGGAAGAGCTGCCCAGGTCAACAGTGACCATCCTTTGAGGGGGGAGATCCTTGTATACTTCCCGTGTGACCTTCTCGAGTTCTGGCTTCGCTTCAATCATAGCTTTCTCCTGTTGCCGTCGAACAAAATCATCAAAGTTACTTTCTCCGTTCTAAAATAAGTGTTTGTTTGGGTTTCATAGCATCTAAATTAGACAAATAATTTATATAGATTCGATTACTTTTAACAATATGAGCCTTGTGCTTTTATATTCATCATAAAAAATACTTTCATAATATATATTTTATAATTTAAAATTATTTTATATTTATGGATACATTATGAGGCGAGGGAGTGGGATTTTATATTTTTGCCGCACTTAAAAAAAAATAAATCCCAAATGGTAGTTCGTGTTTATTGTGCACAAATCACAGCCATGGCAACGAATTTGGCTTTTGAACCTCCCACATACATGGTAAATTTTTGTTAGGTTTTAGTTTCTTTAAACTATTTTTTAAATAAGATGCAGCAACCCACGCACACCCACCTGTACCAAACCATGCCGTGCTTAATTTATTCAACATATTAAACCAAATCTTCTTTGGTCCACCCGCAACAACACTAAATCGACCCTGCTATACATGCATACCTTTGAGGAAGTTCTTTAGGACTTCTTTGAAACGCAATAATTTCAAATAAATTGCACATGAATTTTAGATGGAACATTCCATTTCACAGGAAACACATATGATTCAAAAATAGTTCCAGCAATCCAAATGGACCTTATTAATCCAGAAAATTGGCGCATCAGCAAAATATAGATCAGAAAAGTTGGGTGAATGCATGAGAAAAAAATAGAGAATGATTACTTGAAGCTTGGAATTCTTGGCGTAGCTTGTCTCTCCATCCCCTGCAGCCATGTGGAACTCACTCTCTACGTTCACCATGGGCATGGCCACTATGGAGAGTTTGGGCTCAATGAAACGGTAAGTACCCAGGAGCACAAAGTAGTTTGGTAGAACAACTGAACAAGGCAACCCAAAGCTATGCTGAATGACGGGCGCTGCATTTATAGAAGAGATTAGCATATTTTTTATGTCTACGACGACGAAAGGCATGTGTGCAACATATGCAACAAAATGGCACGTTCCCATCTATGTCACTTCATATGTTACGCGAATTGATGACCACCTGGACTGAGCCCTGTAACCACACATGCTATTCATTTGGATTTTTCCCCTTTTCTCGTAATCGTGGCAGAACAGTTCTTTTTCATTTTCGTATGGTACAATTAGGAGGTGAAAACAGGCTGAAGAAAATAAAATAAAAACTGTGAGAGCCAGAATGAACTAAAATTGAACAAAAATTCTATTTATTTTTTAACTAAAATTTAGTAAAAATCAAAATAATTTGTGAAAAGATCCGTAGGTGAAGCCTTTTATCACCCTAGATACAATACAAAGTAGGAGGATCTTCTTTTTTTTTTTTTTTTTTTTTGGGGACTCGAGGATCCTCTTTCTAGGGATCGCTGTCAAAGAGTATTCTTCTACCTCCATGGCGGCCAGACCACTAAGTCTTCCAAGTTCCAACAAACAACTTCGTACCTCTCCTTGCTCTATTGTGAGCTCTACATACACCTATGTCTCCAGCGGCGCGCATGCTGGGAGACGTGCCGGCCGGCGACCTAGCAAATCTAGAGAGGGTAGCATGGCATGCGGACATTCGTTGGCATGCATGGGACGGGAATGCCATCCGGGTTCGAGGTCATCCATGAGGTGCAATATAGAGTCGATAAAACCACGCCCAAAATGCAACCTCCAGCTAGGGGCGAAGCAAGGAAGATTCATCGTTAGGTCAATGACATGGAGCGACATGTAGCTACTGGGGTCAGGGCTGAATTTATAGTGTAAATACACGGATTTGCATAGAAATCATCGGGGTCAGCTGATCCCAACGGTAAGCTTTGGCTTCGCCTTTGCCTTCCGCACATAACTCAAATTTATTGGAGAAACAAAATCTGGTAAAAATAGGAGACTTAGTGTGAGAATTAGTTAATATCAACAATAATTTAAGTGGGTACGGATCACATAACTGTAACAGAACTGTCTCAAAACACTGGACAGCTCGATTAGGATAGATCTCGAGTGATATTAAACAATAATACTCAAATAGTACAACACGAGTGATATTATAAAATATAGAAACCGCTTGAAGTCTTACAATAAATTCAAGTTCTTACAAGAAATGAGCTGAAAACAGAGTTTTTTTAAACGGTGCGGAAGCGAATACAGACACACACGACGGTTTCTTTATTTTGAGACATGTCTCGCCTTAAGACATGCTTTACTTCTCGCGACCAGGGTTCGGTGAGGAGGAAACCGGTTCATAGGAGTTCATAGGAGCCTCACCTTCTCATACTTCTTAGTCGCAACAGCTACACCAGCTACCTACAGAAAGAGCTATAAAAAAAACAACAAACCGTGAGTACTAATTACTCAGCAAGAGTTACTCATCAACATGGCTAACTACAGCCGACTCCTAAACATAAAGGGCTGACTCACAAGAATAGCCATTTGCGTAAAACACAGCACTATCAGTGTATCTTTACTTTCAAGTTTTAGCGATAAATTAAGTTTACAGCACGTAAATTTAATTTGCACTATAGACTAAAACAAGCATAGTTACTAAGCAATTGCCTATGAACTAAGCAAATATTTTATTATTATTACTATTAGTTCAATTCTTACTACGAAATGATGTAGTGAACAAGTAGTACTCGTTATTGTGAGTGGCAGCGATTATAATCGATTTACATCAACCGAGAAAACTCAAGTAGTACAACATACGTACACTCTCAAGAAGTCACGTACGACAACCTTTCACGTCGATATCATAGAGACCGATCCGGTTCTCATCCCTCACGATTACATGTTCTCCACGTGATACCACACATCGAAGCTATCCGTGGTTAGCCCGTGTTCTCTCTCAATATCATCACTAAAAGAGAGATGGGTTGTTGTCCAACCACTACAATAGTCGAGTTATATCGGTTTACTAGGCCTATTACATTACACTAGCATGCTCTTGATATGTTCAAACTTGTTCAATAGAGCTACACTCGGATCGGTCCTTAACCGATACAGACAAGGCTACACACTTCGGCCATGAGTCCACACAGAAAACGTGCCTCTGTGCCCTCCTATTCCCTGCTCGATCTTAAGTTTAAAAATTGTTATAGAGAGACTAGGGTAACAGCCTATATCTCATGTGTGAGGTTTTTTATTCACTCGACTTTTACCGTCAAAAGAAACTTAGCCTAGCTCTACATCAAGTACCAATATACACTAAACATGGGTAATTGGTACTATCATACAATACATTGTGATAAAATAAAAATTAAAACAGAGTTAATGCACCGGAGCTTGCCTTCGGTTTGTTGAGGGTTAGCGCAAACAAAAGAACGATATTTATCGAAAAACGACTCTGGAGTAACTAGAGCAAGTTGCTGGCCTTCTCCAACGATTCCAAAATGCGTGAGGTACTTAATTTAATTAACAGACCTATTTCTAGGGCTGAAATGCAATTTTGAAAATTATAAAATATTCTACGTATTTCAAAGATTCCAACGGCATATTATTTGTAATTTTTGAAGCTAAGATGAACTTTCTATGATTTTTAGAAGATAATACTAATTTCTAAATAATTAATAATTGATTTCGCATAATGGATAACAATTTTTGGCCTACTGGGCCGCACTCGCGTACGGTTGGCCCACGGAAATCTGGGCCAGTTCGTCTTGGCCGGCTGGGCCAGATGGGCTACGTAACGCCGGCTCAGTAGCGCGGCCATAGAAGGCCTGCGCTGGCTCGTGGCCGGGGCACAGCCCAGGCACGGAGCGCCAGGGTGCGGCGCTCAGGCAGCCGGCCATGGCGGCCTCGCCGGTGCGCGGCTCGACGGAATATCGCTGCCGGCGGCCAGGCGTAGGGTGGCAAGCACCAAAATGACCCTTGGCTCGACGGCAACCCGGTGGTGGTGTCGGTGGGGCGAGTCCCTCACCGGAGTAGGCGGTCAGCAACGAGCGGCGGCGAGACAAAGTTCGGCGGTGTCGTACGGGCTCTACGGTGGACGAAACTTCGAATGGCTTTCTCCTACAGCTTCACGGAAGCGAGTAGAAGCCCGGCGTCAAGGTTGTCGTCGACGAAGAGGGGCGGAAGTGGATCGGCGATGTGGAGCACTTCGAGTTTCGACGATGGCCGCGGCAACCTTCAAAAATCCGAGGACACATGGCCACGAAATCGGTCGATTAACTGGTATGCAAGATGGTCCAGGAAAAGAGGAAACTGAAATCGGAGAAAAATGAAAAATTCTAACCGGATTCCCATGGATTTGGCCGGAGTTCGGCCGGCTGCCCAAGACTCAAAAATTGGGGAAACTTCGAAATCCACTCATTCCAGAGAGGAAGAACAAAAACCGGTGTGCGAGGGAGCTCAAGCAACGGAGGGAGCAGCTGATCGTGAGGTCTAAGGGCCTGAGACGGCTTGGAGGAGGAGGTTCTCGGGCGGCGGCGTCGTGCGTGACCGGGAGAGAGTGGAATGAGGGAGAGAGAGGATAGCGAGGCCGGAGTACTGCTTCGCGCAGTGAATGAAGCGGGACACGTCGAGGAGAGCGTGGCGTCCATGCGCGGGGAAGGCGCGGGGAGCTCGGCACCTGTACGGCTGCGCTGGCAGCCAGAGGTAGGAGGAGAGGGAGCAGTGAGGCTGACAGGCGGGGCCCACTCTCCTTTTTATTTTTCTGAGTTTCTCCGATTTCCAGAACTGTTCTCTGCTTTTAATCCGAAATGCGTATGTTTCGAGCTCTAAAAATTTTGAAATTTTGCAGGACGGTAAATCTTTTGAAAAGGAACAACTTTTATTTTGGAGTCAAGTTCAAAATCGAAATAGATAAAATGTTATTAAATTTCAAAGACAGGAAACCTTTTATAGAAAAATAATTTATTTAGAGCCTTCAATCCTGAAATAAAATTTTAAGGAAACCTCAAAAATTCAAGTTGTTATAAGAGCTTTCAGAAGAGAATTTTTGTTTCCATTGAAACTTTTGAACTCACATTTTTAAATACAAACTAATTTCTGAAACTGGCTCGAATTTGGTTTTAAATTTGGTTGAGCTCGGATTTCAAGACTTCAAACATAAACAAGGTAGCTTATCCATTTCTAACACACGAAGTGTTACAATAACACATGTCTCAGAATGGAAAATAAATATGACATTTTGTGCTTCATGGAGGAAACGAAACAGCCACTATCATGTGCACATGTTTCACAAGCTGAAAGAGGCAGGAAAGACAAACCTCCCAAAAAGTACATATAAAAACAAGGACACAAAAAGAGGTACATTTCGTGGCCAGCATAGCACCTCATGGGCACAAATGTTTCATAGAATCAATTGAAAACCATAGGAATTGATTGGAACAGAGGAATGACAGGAAATACGGAAAAGGAAAAAAAAACATGAAGTACTGTGAAAAATAGAGGATTAAAAAACGTAAAATTTTATAGGTAACATTAATGAAGGGCCTTAAGTTTACTCAAAGAAAAATAGTTGCAACAGCCATGCATGGTGGAGCCTAGGGAGCCAACCCGTGGGCTGGCATGGCACAACCCAATCAATGAGCCCGCCCAGCGTCCATTAGCCACGTATAACGAGGATTCAGAGAGTGATGAATGTTGGGAGACAAGTGCGATCAGGAGGTGGAGCACTGACGTTTTGAGGAAATTTAGAAATCACCGTATGTTCATTCGTCTAATTTAAAAAATTTAAGGAAAGAACAAAAATAAATAAGTCATGCATAAACATTTTTAATAATAAAATATTTTGTCACAGTTTTTGAATAAAATGAATTGAACATTGATTTTAGAAGTTTAGAATGATACTTATTTTGAGACAAAGGGAGTATCAATAACATTGATTTCATATCGAGTATATTAAAAGATAACCACATTATCAATAAACTTAATAATTTGTGAGACATTATTCCAACATATATATATAGGAGCAAATTCCTTATTTGTCATCGAAAATTATATCTTTTTCTTATTTACCGTCAAAAATTTACTTTTCTCTTATCCACAACTAGATTTTGCTTCCCTTTTGTGCCATGATCATCACTTACTTCTAGCTAAAAATAAATATCAAGCTTGCATTTTTTTGTTATGAGTAAATGGTGATAATAGCATAAAAGAGAATCAAAATTACAATAGTGGCAAATATGGAAAGAGTAAATTTTCAATGGCGGATAAAGGAAGAGTATAATTTTTTATGGTTTATAAGGAATTTCCTCTATATATAGGGCATTGACAATAAACAACAACAAATAACACACTGCATATGAAAATAGAATTTTACAGGCTATTAGGCTAGCAGGAGCACACAAGAAGAGTCGGAGAAGAAGCACATGGATGCTTAGCATACTTTCTTCATGGCCATGACGATCACCGCATGCTTCGTTTTTCCCTTCTTAAGGTGTTTAGCAACACGGCTGGCATACTCTGCAAACAGCATGTCAATTATGGTTTCTCCAAAATGGCTCGCAACCAGCGACTCCAGCACTGCTCTTAAGCATTTAGCAACGTTGGCACCACTTTGGATGCTGTCGTGAAGAACATCACTCCCCGAATCATCGTAAGGATCCCAGTTCAACTCGAAGAGTTGTATATGGTTCACGTCAAAACATCCATTTTGCTTCACCAGCTCCTCCACTTCACGAACTGATGGCGAGTAAATTGGTAAGTAGAATGACTCAAGTTTCTCTCTCTCCACAAGGCCCTGCCATGATTAAATTTCAGTTAATTAGCCAGCGGGACTTAAAGTCTTTAGATGGTGAGATCTGCTCTAACTTATGGAGATTTACCTTGTCTACGAGAGATCGTAGCGACTGCGCAAGCAATCCATAAAATTGATTCGGTTCTCCGCTAAGCACATCCCCGTTCTTCCTCGCAATGAACGTTAGAATCATTTGGCCACCAAACGCGAGTTCTTCACGGCGCAGCTTGAGGAAGACAGAGAAATCCTTCTGGAACTGCTTTTGGAATAGTTTCACTATCGACGGCGATGAAGCGGATGTGATGTAAATTTCTCCTTTGTCTAGGAGAGTTTTCCTGGCTCTTTCCAGTCCCTTGGGTGTCTGCACATTAACAAAATTCAAAAGGTTTTCATGGGCAGAGAAAGCAAGGTACGTAAGCAAGCATCTTAATTGGCATGCACATAGATGAAATACAAGGTTGTATATATATATATATATACCTGAGAGCGCCACTGAAGGCAAAACGAAGAGTGGAAAAGGTGAACAGTTTGACCAGGGAAAAGCCTTGTGTAGTATGAGCCCGGCGACGCAGCGATGTAGTAGGGAGGCAACACCTCTCCCATGTGATTTCGTGCCATCAATTTCTTGAACTGCCCAAACAACCCGAACAGATTGTTGAAGTCGTTGGCCGGCAGGTCGTTCAGGAAGAACTGAAGCTCCACATCGTCCTGTCGTTGCCCGAGTTCACTGCAGCGGTGAGCTATGGTGCTGATGACCTCCGAGACGAAGCGCAGCGTGTTAGATCCCGAAGAGCAGCCCAGGTCGACGACGACCACTCTTCGAGGTAGGAGAGCTGCATACACTTCTCTAGTGGCTTTCTCGACAACTGGCTTAACCTCGTCCATAGCTTTCTCCTGTTGCCATCGAACAAATTCATCGTAGATAATTAGGATTTTGTTCCGCCACACTCTGGAAAATGTTAAATCTCCAATTTAATGGTGCTATTTCGTGTTTACTGAACCAAATCTTCTTTTGTCTAGGGGTAGCAGTACTAAATCGTCCCTGCTATTCAAGGAGACCTATGAAGAACTCCTTTTAATCACGAAAGTTGACACAGCAGCAAATTATGAATAAGCAAACATCGGATGCATGCTTGACAGGAAGACAGAGAAAGATTACTTGAATCCTAGAATTCTTGGCATAGCTCGTCTCTCCGTCACCAGCAGCCATGTGGAGATCACTCTCTACGTTCATCATGTGCATGGCTATTACTATCGAGAGTCAATTATACCTAGGAGCACAAAGTTGTTTGGTAGAACAACTGAACAAGGCAACCCAAAGCTATGCTGAACTAACTTGGGATTCCAGTGTCATTGGTGACTGCTGCATTTTATAGAAGAGATCACTATTCTTCTGATGCCTACGACGACACAACAGAAGGCAAATGTGCAACACATGCAGAAAAAATCGCATCCACATCCCCGGCCTATCTATGTCGTTTCGTCCATTACGCGGATCGACGACCAGCTGAGCCCTCTAAGAACACATGTTTTCCATGGAGTTTTTTTCCTTGACTAGTAATAGTTGCCTAAACAATTCTTTCCATTATCGTGTGGGACATACTCTATCTGCTCGTTGCAGGGTGAGGAATCATTGATTGGACAGGGCATCTGAAGAAACATGTGCTCTTCTTCCATCCTCAGATCTGCTTGACAAGTCGAGACAATAACAGTACAAGGACTATCCTATATTTCTAGTGGAATCGCTGACGAATAGTATCTTTCTGCCTCCGTGGCGGCTGGAGCACCAGGTCTTCCGTCAAATCATCTTCTTCTCGTCTCCGTGCGCCGGGGGGGGGGGGGGGGGGGGGGGGGGGGGGGGGGGGGGGGGTCAAGTACAGTGCCATTTCTGTACCCGCCTCCCCTGTTTGAAGGGTCTAACTTGTTCCTTGGTCTAAATAGGGAAAAATAAGTTATGCCAAATTTAAACTAAATTATTTTATTGTTTATATCAAATTTTAAATATGTTTAATTCACATATTTCTAAATATTTTTCAAACAAGAATTGTTTCGCATACAATTTTTAGAATGTTTTAAATTTCAATTTTTAGTTTGAATTCAAATTCAAACTTCAAATTTAAACTAACTTATTTTTGTTTCTTTTGATACGAAATTTCAAATATATTTAGTTTCATATCTTTCTATGTATTTTTGAACAAGAATGGTTTCAATTACATTTTTTAAAACAAATCAAATTTCATTTTTTGAGATTGAATTCAAATTTAAATTTCAAATTAAAGCTAAATATTTTTTATTTCTTTTAATACTAAATGTCAAATATGTTTAATTCATGTATTTCCAACTATTTCTCAAACAATAATTAATTTCACATATATTTTTAAAATTATTTTAAATTTCAAATTTAAAATATGTACTTTGAAACAAGATTACTACGTCAACTTGGGATGAGGGCACAAAACAGGGGCACTGTAGATGACCCCGGCCCGTGCGTCCAGCCACACAAAATCCACTTATTGGCTGGAGTAAATGAAAAGTCAAGTGGAGTTGATGTGAGGTGGAGGTATAGATGAGTGGATGACAAGTAGAGTTATAAATAAGATTCCTTTAAAAAATTGGCAATCGATATGAATCGTTTATTTGTTAATCTGATGGCTCTCAAGGTGGCAAGTGAGGTAAGGTGGAGGCCAAAAAAAAAAATCCACTTATGCCATCGCCGGCACGGGTGACGGGATGGGGATGCCGATTGGGTTCGAGCTTGTCCATGGAGTCGTGGATGGCAATGGGTCGGGTAGGGTTTTGTAAAAACCTGTTCGTTGCAATTTTTTTTTTGCAAGAGTGCAATATCAGATCTGCATCCGCACTGACGGGTAAAAAGTGAAACCCGCATCCGAACCCATTGGGTTTTAAGAGGGTATTGGGTCCTCGACGGGTTTTATCACAAAGTGCATATCTATCATATTATGTGTCGGATTTTGAACCGAGTTTCGAGTCTCTTGTCAGGTTTTGAGCTGGTTTTAGATCCTTTGTCGGGTTTTAGGTAAGTTTCGGGTCTTTTGTCGAGTTTTGAGTGGTGAATTATGGCGCGATCCGTGGGTGAATTCTCACCTCGCACCTGCACTCACCGAGTCTAAAACCCGATGTTCACCGGGACCGAACAGCCATCCCTGCATGGACAAGGTGGAGCGGAGAAGATGGCAGCGCCGAGCTGACGATAAAACACGGCGGAAATGCATGCAGCCTCCCGCGCTTGTAGGCTACCATGGCGACAATGCCCCGCCGAGGCGTTTCACGAGGGAGTACACCATTGTTTGAGTTGCAAAAAAAATTAATTGCTATATAAGGGACATGATTAAAAATATGATGCTCTGATTTGCCTTTTGCGAACATGCAAGAGCTTTGCATGTCAATTTTATTGAAGAAGAACCGACAGCAGAATAGTCAAAATAGAGACTATTCTGTGTGATGATTAGTAGCTGTCGACAGTAATAAGCTGGTACTGATCACAGAATAGATGTCTCAGCAAACAACAAAACGGCCACTGTCATGTGCACATGTTTCATAAGCTGCAAAAGGAACAGGAAGCAAGATTCCAAAAGCACACATAAAACACAGACAAAAAGATCCAAATTTGGTGGCTACCATAGTGCCATGTGGGCTCAAATGTTACTACCGCTAGTGTTTCTTTTTTGCATATATTTAGTGAGTAGCTTTGCTGATATCGGGAGTCCATCACTGGTATTTTTTAGGTCCTGTTTAGAACGGAGAAATAAAAAATAAAAAAATAAAAAAACCGTAGAAATAAAGAAAACATAAGAATTGAAAAAAGAAAAAAACCACATGAATCAGAAAACAAAGGAATAAAGAACATTGACGTTTGGAATGCAGCAATAAAAACATAGAAAAAAATTAAACTTTTTAGTGAATGAATTAATACGATTATTATCTACTGCACAAAATAAAAGGGGTCGTTTAATTATCCTTCGTCGGCAACACTTTGACCCACAGTCTCTAGCAGAGTGCCTTTATCAAACGATTGATTCCTCTCCCCTCATCTCTCGCTCTCCCAGGCAGCGGTGGTGTGCATGCAGCAGCAGCGACGAGCGGATGCGGCGCAGCGCACGGGTCAGAGGCTGGTGTGCAGCGGGGTCCGGCGACGTCTACGCCGCCGCTCGATGGCGCGTCTACCCGCGCTGAATCAGCTCCGGCTACTCAGCGGGGCCCATGCATTAGCCGCCGGCGGTATCTCGGAAGGCAGCGAACGAGCATTCCCTTGGCTTCGACCGAATGTTTTAGTTCCCGCGTTTTGTGCATCGACAATTTCCTTTCCAGTGGAACGGCGACAGCCTTTCCTTCGTTCCAAACGTTCGTATAGATTCCTTTCCAGAGGAACCCAGTCCTACGAAATTCCTTTGTCAAATCCTTCAAGCCAAACGGGGCCTTAGTTTCAGTGTTAGTCGGTTGATGTCAGTGGTACGTCATTAGAATCTATGAAGGCGGAACAAGGCCCATTTCGAAACCTAGGCTCAGCAAGCATCGACATGTATAGTTGTCCAGACAGGCGGCCTAGCATGGCCAAGCCTGAGCCCGAAAAAACCCAGCTCACTTCATTATCGGGCTGGGCCATGTTAGCCTACGGGCTCAAGCTCCGGCTCATGGCACGGCTTCGAAACGCTCAGGCGGCGCGGGTGATGGCGTGGTCAACGCGGGGAGACGCTGAAGTCGCTAGGTAGCTGCATGATGCTCTTTTATATGACCCCTAATCCTAATAGGCCATGGTGGGCAGGCCGGCGAGGCCGTTAAAGGGTGATGCTTTGCTAGACTTATTAGTGGGCTGTCACACCTTGAAATTCACCTCTAATTAAAATTCAAAATTTAAATTGTCGCTAACAAAAATGCTAACATTTTTGTCTCTCTCTCTCTTTTTTCAAAGTAGAAAAAAATTCATTTCGTAAGCTGAACCATATCAATTGGAAATTTCACGAAATATTAAAAATTTTGACCGTGTGACAAGTAATTGCCTTATTCTTTTATTCGCCGTTTGATTTTTTGTGTTTTACTTAAATTTTGAATTCACCCAAATTCCAAATCTATTCAGTTCTTTTGAAACATGTTTGAACTCGGTCAAATATCTCTTTTAAACAACTATTTGTTCTCTAAATTTTTAGAACAAAATCAAAATCGAATTCGGAGATGAGCCCAAAACAAAAATTGTCAATCCTAAAATATTCTACCACTCCACAAAATCTCAAACTCATCCGAGCTCCAGAAGCTAGATTTACAAAGCAAAATAGACATCCATTGGAAAATAATCCGTTTCTTTTCGCAGACAACTTTTCTTAACCATTAATCATCTTCAAAATTCTGTAATTTCTTGATTCTTTTATAAAATGCGTCCAGAAAAATGTATGCGGTAGAACACCAGCTATAGACTCATCCTACAAAATTTTACTTCATTTCAGAGTTTGTTTGCTCTTCTCCGTTTCATTCTCAAAGAGCTTAAGTGATTGACTCGTATTTACCAGTGGGCCCATCTGTCATCCTCCTTCTCCTCTCTCCTCACTCATTCTCTCTCCCCACGCCGCACACCCACTCTACTGCACGTCGCGCCCATGCCTCGCCCGTACTGGCTGCCCACACCGCACGCCCATAGCAACATTCAAGTCGAGTTTATCCTCTCGTCATCCATTTTCCATCCCCGCGACCTCTGCTTCCCTCGAGACACGCCAAATCCTTCGAAGTGCTGGCCGAAGTCGAGCCCCCTCCCTGTGCGCGGCCATGACGAGCCACCTCTCTCCGTGGACGGCCTCCTGCGATGCCTCCCCGCAAACGAGTTCCCCGCGGCGCCCTGCCTCCTATACGCCGGAAACCCGAGCCCCTCCAGCCTGCCTGCTCCCCGCCGCCGCGCGTCGCCACCACAGCGCCACCCCCTTCTTTCAGCACAGGATCTCGGGCCACCTCCGACTCCCCTGCACCTGGCCGCCGTGCGCAGCCCTAGCGCGCCACGCTCCTCTGCGGCCGGCGACCCCCGATGCTTCTTCAGCCTCTTCGACCCCACGAATAGCTCCACTGTGTCGCCCTCCTCCTCCTGAGCCGCCTCGACCTCCCTTGTGCCTTGACGCCGTGAGCCGCCGTCGCCCATCGTCGGCGCTCCACGCTCCTTCTCCGGCCTCTTCGACCCGAAGGCGAGCTCCACCGTGCTGACTTCTCTCTCCGGCGCCAGTTCCCGAGCCGCCTCCGCCCTCTCTGCGTGCTGGCGCCGCGCGCCGCCTCCGTGCACCACCGCTCCACGCTGCCTCCCCGACGTCGCCGTGACCGCCAACGAACTCCTCTCATCGCCCTGGCCCTCCTCCAGCCAAGCCCCGCCACCCTTCGGCCGGCTGGCCGCTCTCGTGCCGCCGAGGTCCACGGCCCGTGGACCCGGTGCACCGGTCCTCTGCCTTCAGCCCGCGCGCCTGTTTCCAGTAAGAAAAGGCATTCTTGCAGAAAGCCCCTCTATGTTTCATCAAATTCCATTTTAGTCCAAAGCTTTCCAAAGAAAACCCCCTGCCATATTACTATCACAAAAATTAGTCCCTGCATTTTTCCATTCCAGCCCCTGTACTTTTCCAAATTATCAAAAAGTCTATGCTGATATCTTGATAATTGCGAACTGCTCCTTGAAGACTTTCCTGAAATTATGAAAAGGTCTTTGAAGCCTCCATACACACTCGAATTACCATAACCCCTTCATATTAACTCCGTTTTCAATGAATTATTGTACCGTTAAAATCATTGTATTGAGCTCCACCTCATCAAATCGCTCAAACATCATCCGATCCCCAACCATAATGGTTTTTCTCATCTGTAAGCTTTATTGGAGTTTAAGCTTTTATTTCCTTCTATTAGGTTTATCGTTTTTATTGCAAATACTTGATTCGACTTATCTTGAGCATAGTTACGTACCAATTATAGTATGCACCTCGTCCTATTAGCATGATCTAGTATCATCATTAGTACATATGCCCTTGTTAGCTTTATGTAAACTAATTCAGAGTTTGAATTACTTAATTATTTGTAAAACACTAGGTTACCTATATATATGAATACTAGGAAGTAAGTGAGCATGGGTTGTATAAGCATTTTTACTATGCATACATACACAATAGCACCAACCTCACACAGTAGTTCTAGCAACTTAATTATAAAGATAAAATCAAGTAATTAATTATTAATATAGAAGTAATAACTAGTCATTAGCCGATAGAAAGCAACCACATGTTATGAAATAA
>BCLH01001706.1:4730-18401 GCA_001602315.1 Zoysia pacifica | reverse complement strand
TTTAGTTGTAAACTAAATAAGGCCATTTTAGAATGCATCTAATTAAATATATGATATAAATAAGATTACATATGAAATGACACCTCACCCACTTGTTATGTCAACTAAACATGCTTTATATTAGCTTAAAATCACATAAACACATTAGTGCTCCGGAAGCGTGATAATGCATACACTCACATGACTCGCTAGCATAAACACATAAGCATTGTTTAAAGTGAACTTAATAGTTAATCAACAATTCATAGTGAATACCGCTAAGTCATGATTATGCATAAAACGCAGTGGCGGATCTAGGATTTCAATCATGGGGGGACAAACTCAAGAAAAAAATTCACCACACAATACCGATAAACTATATTATAGTTTAAATATGATATCTACATGTTTGTAAGACTGCATATTGAAAATACCAGTTAAATCAAAGCTTTACACGACGATCTGCCATAGCTTGAAAGCGCTTGATAATATTTTCATTACTCACTTCATGAAAAAAGTCTCTCTCAATGAATGTGACCAAACAATCATTCAAGTACTGATCTCGATCTCCCATCTTGTTTCGTAACTTGGTCTTCACAAGGTTCATAGCTGAAAATACTCTCTCAACACTTGCAGTAGCCACAGGAAGGATGAGGACTAGTTTCAGAAGCAGATAAACAAGTTTGAAGTGCTCATTCTTATTTGTCTCAACAAGTTTGATAGATAACTCATTAAGGTTCTTTAATCCTTGAAACCTTGTGTCGTGGCGCATATCTAAAATGAACATATTAAGCTGTGAAGAAAGTTGGATCAAATCTAGAAAATTCTTCTGGATAGAACTTTGCAAGTTTAAGAAGTTTTTCCTTGTCATAAGAAGCAAATGAGTTTGCTGGATTCAATGCAGCCATACAAGTCAGGAGCTCTGTATTGATCTCATCAAATCTGTCATTAAAAGTTAAAACCATATATCAAAATACTAAAATGAGTTATCAAATAAAGACATGTTGATAAACATTTACAATATTTATCAAACCTGCTATTGAGCTCTTGAAGTTGCATATCAATGATACTTAGAAACATTTCAACATGGAAGCGATGATGATTCTTTACTTTCACAAAGTAGCGTTTTGGTCTCCCTACAGGCACATAGAAACCTTCCATATCAGGAACTTTGATATGATGCTTAGTACAAAACTGAGTGACATCCTTAAGAAAAGTCTCCCACTCACTATCCTCCCGTAGCACTTGTAGATGAAACTTAGTGGTCTCAATAAGTTCGACTGCATTAATAATATCTTGATCTTTCCTTTGCAAAGCATCGCACAACTCATTTGTGTAACCAAATATTGTAAGCAGCAAGTGTGCCATAAAGACAAAGTCAAACGATTCAATCACTACCAAGCAATTTTGAGCTTTCATACGTTCGGATTGGGATTTATCTTTCCAATCTGAATAAGAACTTTGCGCAAGGTAGGATACAAAGCGATAACACGTGAAATGGTCTTGTAATGAGTACCCCATCGTGTCTCGCCGGGCCTTCCTAAACCCATTTCTTGATTTAAACTTTGTCCAGTTTCAATTTCACCTAATTCCAAGGCTTCGAAGACTTGCTGCGCTTGAGCTTCTCTAAGCATGTGATGTTTTTTACAAGAAATCCCAACAACATTCAATAGATTCGTAAGCTGATCAAAGAATGACACACAATCATCATTTTGTTTGGCAACGGCAACAAGAGTTAATTGGAGTTGATGTGCAAAGCAATGAATATAGTGAGCAGAAGGAGCTTCCTCCATGATTCTGGTTTTGAGTCCATTGATTTCTCCCTTCATATTACTAGCTCCATCATAACTTTGACCACGACATTTAGATAATGTCAATGAGTGCTGCAGCAGCAAAGAGACTATTGCATCTTTCAATGTCAAAGAAGTAGTGTCCTTGACGTGAACCAAGCCAAGAAATCTTTCAATAACCCTACCTTTTTTATCAACATATCTTATGCAAAGAGCAAGCTGTTCATTTTGGTAAACATCACTAGATTCGTCAGCCAAAATTTCAAAGTAGTCATCACCAAGATCTTCAATGATAAGCTTGCTAGTTTCTACAGCACAACAATTAATGATATCTGCTTGTATGATATGGGCAGTCATTTGACAATTCTGTGTAGCATTTGTTAAAACAACATTTCTAACTTCTTCAAAGAGTTCAGCCAGCCAATTTAAGAGTTCCTTAAAATTTCCCATATTGCTTGATGTGATTTTTTCATCATGACCCCGACAAGACAGCCCCTGACGTAAAAGAAACCTCAAGCAGGCAATAGAATAGGTTAAGCGAGCCTTATACTGGGCTTTCTCATCAGCAGTATGCTTAACATAAGTGCTTTTGATTGACGCTTTCGGTCTGATGAAGAAATTAAAATTTTCAAGTGCCTGATTGTGGGTACTCTTAATGCCACCAACATGTCCATCAAGCTTATCAGGTTTGTTCCATTTTCTAAATCCACTATTAATAAAAGCATCAACACCAACATAATTAGTTATATCCGCAAACAAATAACAGACAAAGCAGAAGGCTGCATCTTTTTCAACACTGTACTCGAGCCAATTATACTTGTCGAACCAGGACACAGGGAAGCGGCGCATACCTCCAACTTTTCTCTTCGGAAAATTATATGTCTTTGGCTGACATGGTCCTTTTGCAATATACCCTCTTCTTACAGCATCTCTCTCATTTGCTGCATATTGAATTATAGGTACCCTCTTGCCAGGATCATGTGGAAGACGATTAACATCATAAACACCCTCATTTATCTCCTATGTATCCTGAGTCTCTTGTCCAACCGCACTTTCAATTCTTGTTGCTGGGCCACTATCAATATTTTCGGAATTTTGCTGATTCGATGTTGATGCCAAGACCTTCGTTTTCTGAGCATGAGCACTCCACAAAGATGATAGATCAGTGTTCCTCCTCTTCATACTTTTCTCAAAGTTTCTACAAAAGTATAATTTAAAATCTGTTTAGTAATTTAGAAATAAAAAGAATTATCTGACTAACTTGGATGGATTAAGATAAGAAATTAAGAATGTTTACCTAGTTGCACTGCAATCCCAGTGTAAACAGACGGTAGCCTGAGCAGTGAGCAGCCTTACCGAATGCCGACTGCAACGAACGTGACTAGGAATAAAAAATCCCCTCCGCCGGCCACCAGAACTGATGCTGCTGCGGTGTTGTCTGCTGAGATCGATCAAGGGACGAGAGTCAGAGAGATCGTGAGCTGCCGATAGGGACCGATTAGAGAGATCGTGAGAGAAAGAGGAACCGTCCAACAAGAGGGATAAGAGAAACGAGGGAGTTAGTACCTTTCCTTGAACTCTTTGTCTCCTACCGGTTTCCTTAGGCTCTTGATCTCCTGCCGATAGGTGCTTTTCAATTTCCATTATTCCATATATATACATATTCGTTTTTTTTTTAGAAATTTTGGGGGGACAGCTGTCCCCCCCATGCACCCATCTAAATCCGCCTCTGATAAAACGACACATATAATTCCTAGAAATAATAAGCGAACTGTAATCTAAGTTCATACGCGTATAAAGGCCTTAGTACAATTAAATAATACCTAACCATGCTTAACTACCCATTTAACCTCATAAGCATTGGGATAAAGCATCTAAATAAATATTTATTCTAATAATTAACTTATAGTAAATAATACTAAGGTGCATGTAAAATAATGAGCATTGCATTAGTCACCACAACATGCATGGCATTATGCTTTGATTTCCTCGTAGAGTTTATCTGGCTCTTATTTGGAGTTTATGGGATCTTATCGATTCTTCTCGAGCTTTGTTTCTTTTACGGTAGTTTTATTAGGTGTATTTTACCGTGTAGACAATGCTGAGTTAGAGGATGAGTCGGGCTCCAAGAGAAGACAGAAGAATGGACATACGAGAAAAAGCCCGAAGACGTCGGCATCAAGCCAACAATTCAAGAATCGAATTTTGAAGATTATCGAGAAGACAAGTACCGAAGATTAAGGATTTGCAGGCAAGCTCTAACCCCTTGATCATATTCATCCTATAATTTGCTTGCGCACTCATATGACCTAAATGCTTGTTTATTTTAATCTATGTTAAAACATTGTGTAGCTAATACCCTAGTTGACATTACGTATTTATATTTATATCAGTTACTTGCTCACATTAAATATGAATACTACCTTGTTACCCGTTGATGACACTCCCTTGTTAGCCATAGGACTTCCTTCGTTAAAACCCTTTAACGAGCAAAAAGTTGTCTTGATATTAGATTGTTTAGGAACTCTTATGCGATGCAGTGCGTCACCGCACTATACACCAATTATCTTATGAAATGTGTTAAAATAAGTTTGGTGATGTGTGTCAAATAAAGTGGGTATGAGTGATAGTGCAACTAGTGCTAGGTGATGGATAGAGATATTGTTTTTGGTAGTGGGGTGGGATCCTAGTGCTACGTGTTGTGCTGGGTGTTAGGCTTCAGACTGGTTCACCTGTCGTGGACGAGCGCTGCCCCTGCCATATAAAGATCGGTTCATCAGACCTCAATGTAGTGATTTCGTGCAATCACAGAATCTGTCTGGGCGAGACTCACTCTATCCCTTTGGTTATCCACAATGACCCCTAAAGACGGTCGAGAGACACAAGCGCAGGAGCATACGTGAGATACTCACAGTCCGGTCTTCGATTACAGCAATAGCCCGCGCCTTGAGATCATACTGCCCACCGGTATAGCTCCTAGTTTTTAGAATTACCCATCTGTGTGTGGGGTCTAGGGAGTAGACGTAGATGTCCTAAACTCATGATCTGGCTACAGAAATGTTCTATCGCGTCATCGATAGCTTGAAAAACCCTGAGCGATGACCCCTGTTAGTATTTAAGTGGACTTTGTAGATACCTTAGCGTGCGTTGGAGTGAACATTATGCGACTTTGTTGATCAAGTGGAGTATAGCCTGTGAGTACAGTGTACAACCTCTGCAGAGTGTGTAATCCATTCGGAATGGTCGTTGTCAAGGTATTAACAAACTACAGTTTAGGCTCACTTTGATTAGTCTTAATCATCTTCTTGATGCGCGTGAGTGGGTGTAGGTGCCCGTGTTTTGAAAAGTGTAGGTTGTGTGCCAGAAGACAGTATAGTTGCGTGCCAGCTCCTCGACTAAAACTTGGGTACTGGCGAGATTGATGAACATTTTCTCATGACCAACCTATTAAAATACGGACAACAAATATCATGTGATCCTTTTTCAAAGTTTCTATAGTGAATCTTACATAAAATTGGACTTTTGCAAAAAAAAATTCTTTTAACCTAATCTTTGCTACAGCCAAATTGCATCCATATATACCCATGCTTAGTGTTAGAGCTTGCTGAGTATCTTATATACTCATAGTTTGTAGTTGTGGTTTATCAAAGAAGATTAATAAAAGACGACAATGTGTTGGGTTTTTGTTCTGCTTTTTAAGTTTGCTTGTGGTTTTGGATCATGTTTTTTGCTGTTTGTTTCACCTGTAGCTGGTCAATTGGCCGTAGATATTTTAATCCTCACTAAGTTTCTCCTAGAGGTCTGGTATCAGGTATATCTTTTTATCCAAAGTATATACTTTTGATATACTTTCTGATATGATAGTGTGTATCAGCTTACTGATTCAGAAACTGATACGTGATGCACAGTGTATCTCAGAAATGAGGTATAACATGAATCATGCCTGTAGCGGGCTTTACGGGATGACATCTAACCAATATCGTGCCCGTGACGCTCATCAGGCTATTGCATGCGTCGGATTTTAAAACCAAGCCAGCTTTAATAGTTTTCAGATTTTTTAAATTTTAAAATTTTTTTTTGAAAAATTTAAACTGAAATCGATGAAACGATACCAGACTGGTTTTAACTATTTTGTTAATCTTGCTGGTGGGATTGCAGGCCAAGTACGGCACGGTTTTGATAATTGCGGGCCGTGCCTTGGGCCTGCTACAGGGTATATTACACGCATAGACACTGCTACCTCACCAGACCACCGCACAGCCCGAATGCCCAGATTTGCCACGGCTGAGTCCATTGTGCTAGAAATCTCATTTATATTGTCTATCCCGAGGTTTAACTGGTTCTTTTATTTCTTTATGAGGTAATTGTTGTTTAATAATTATTAATTATTATATTAGTCAATTTAAAAATTAATTATTGAGTTTGGTAGGTGACTGTAATCAGAAACACATTGTTGGCTAATATTAATTTATTTTTTATATCTTCTGCTTAACTTAATGACTGAGATCGAATTCATGTCTTCATCTTAGAGTTGAACCAACAACACTTAATCTACCTAAAGATCTCTTATATTATTATGCCATTAAAAATGCCTGTGGATGGTTCTAGGGTTTTTTTTGTAGAAACAGATGCACTCCTATTCATTTTTAATCCACTTATAGTCCGGCGAATATGCACGTACTATGAATGCTTGGCGCCATAAAGGTTACTCGGCAAAGGTGCTAAAACTTGACCTTTTGATCTCAAGAAACGGCAGTGGAACAAGTGGCACACTGGTTCAAGCTTAGGGTGCAGTAATCAATAGTCCATCTATGAAATTTCGTGCAGCAAATCACTTGTTAAGGGACCAGTTTTCTGCGAATCACTTGATAAATATTGTGATCTCTGCTTTGTTGGCCCGTTGATGCCATTGAATAAAAATGAATACCATCAGTAATACTACTAGCGGTATTGAGGACCGTGGAAGTCCTCATAAAAATGCTCAAACCCTGTCATCTTGTAGCCAAAGATTGATTCAATATTATTATGTGAAAATTGGGATTCAAAACTGATATTACTGCACGATCTCTACATGAACAAGAGGGGACGAAAACGTTGAGAATACTGCCACGCGTTCTGAGATTCAGTGTCGGCACCGGCTGACCGTCCGATGCATTAGTCAACGTGCATGTGCATCCAGAGTTCACAACTGGTTCAGTATAGCAAGCTCGTGGTTCCCCGAGGTGAAATCGATAGTATCCTACGCAGCGCGCTGCTCGATTAGGCAACTTCATGTGCGCCATTGACGCCTAGCCATTTGATCAACGACATGCAGCTTGGTACTCGCGTCTCTTGATCTTGAATCCGTCAATGCCTGGATTGTTAAGAAACCTCAGTAGGTCAAGTTTAGCAGCGTTCCCAAGTTCGGATCTTCAGTGTCATAAGCAGATTATTCAAATTGTTCCCGCCATGGTTTCTGCTGACTTTAGATTAAAGGCAAACCACTGCACCAGCAAGCATCCTCTGCAAGAGAAGCAGCAGCCGGTTCCCCAAGACATGGACACCATCGAGAGCAGCAGAGACGACGAGCTCAGCTGGCTGGAGGTCGAGGAGGAGGCCGTGCCGTTCGCCGGGACGAAGGCTGCCAAAGCAGCCACATCCACCAGCGCCAGGCGATGGAGCACCGTGGTGAATGCCACGCTGGTGGTCCTGATCATGACCTTGCCGCCGCTCATCATCCTCGGCGGCCGCCTCGGCGCGCCGGCGGTTTGGATCACCTTGACCGTGGCCGGCATAGCCTCACAGAGAGGAAAAGGTATTCGATGGATCGATGTTTAGTGCTCCTAGTTGGACTCATTTTGTTCCTGATGAAACTTGAACGTGGGCTCTGATTTTTTTTTTTAGAAATTCGAGAGGAGAGCATACCATCTTTTCATTCTTTTCAAAATTCATACATGGGGTAGGGTTACAAATGAAAAAGCAGGAGAGGGGAGGTGGGCTCTGAATTGATCTTCAGTTTCACTCATCTTCTGGTAACTCTGTTTCGGCATTCATTTTCGTTCAGCTGTAGGAGGAGAATCCAAGAAAGACGTGCTTCTCAGTGGCCTCCTGGTCCCAGGATTCGACGAGCAGTCCTGCGCCAGCCGCTACCAGTCCGTGTACTACTACAAGAACCTGACGCGGCAACCGTCACCGTACCTCGTCAAGCGGCTGCGCGAGCAGGAGGCGCTGCAGCGGCGATGCGGCCCGGGCACCGAGCTGTACATCCGAGCATCCGAGCGGCTCAGGTCCAGGGCGACGGCCGACGTCGAGAACGTCGACGGCTGCAGCTACCTCGTGCTCATCTCGTACCGAGGCCTCGGCAACCGGATGCTGGCCACCACCTCGGCCTTCCTCTACGCGCTGCTCACCGGCCGCGTCCTCCTCGTGGACCCCGGCCGCGGCGACACGCTGCCGCGCCTCTTCTGCGAGCCGTTCTCGGGCGCGACGTGGGTGCTGCCTCGCGACTTCCCGATGGAAAACCTCAGGGACCTGGACGAGGCGGCGCCGGAGACGTACGGGAACGTGGTGGTGAACCGGAGCGGCTCCGTGTCCGGACTGCGGTTCGTGTACCTGCACCTCGACCACGGCGCGTCGCCGGCGAACCTGCTCGCGTACTGCGACGACTACCGGCAGTTCCTGCACCGGGCGCAGTGGGCGGTCCTGCGGGCGGACCAGTACATCGCGGCGGGGCTCTTCTTCAACCCGGCGTACCGGGACGAGCTCGACCGCCTGTTCCCGAGGAAGGACTCTGTGTTCTACATCCTGTCGCGGTACCTCCTGCACCCGACCAATGAGATCTGGGGCATGGTCACGAGGTTTTACAACGCGTACCTGAAGGATGCGGACGAGAGGCTGGGCATTCAGATCAGGGTGTTCGACAGTGACAAGCCGTTGCAGCGCATCCTGGATCAGGTTCTGGCGTGCACGTCGCAGGAGCACCTGCTGCCGGGGGTGGTCAGCAACAAGGGCGGAGGAGCGCCGCCGGTCCCGACGGCCGGTGCCCGGTCCAAGGCTATTCTCATCACCGGGTTGAGCTCGTGGTACCACGACAGCATTCGGGAGATGTACTGGAAGTCGCCGTCGGCCGACGGCGAGGTGGTGAGCGTGCACCAGCCGGGCCACGAGGGGCAGCAGCACTGGTTCCACGGGGAGCACGACATGAAGGCGTTGGCAGAGATCTATCTCCTCAGCCTGACGGACAAGATCGTCACCAGCGGCTGGTCGACGTTCGGGTACGCCGGCACCGGGCTCGGCGGGCTCACGCCGTACATCATGTTCAGGTCCATGGACAACATGGTGCCCAAGCCGGCGTGCACGAGGGCCATGTCAATGGAGCCGTGTTCTTTCCCAGTGCCGCACTTCGACTGCACCAGGAAAGAGATCGGTAGAGATGTGCTCCAAGGCAATGTGCCTCATGTGCGCGCTTGCGAGGACGTCTTCTGGGGAGTTAAACTTACTGATACTACGGAGTAGTTTTCATACAGCAGCACCAGACAATTGTACGTTTTGATTAATAATTTTATGTTAGTATGATTCATTAGTTACAAAATTAAAATATGATCTGTCGCTCCACCATTGCATCTGAGGCATGTTAAGGTAGACCAAATGCTACTAAGAATTCAATCTCAACCATTGATTTTTTCTAAAAAATAAATAGAAAATAGAAAAAATTGTAAAACCATCTTAGCAAGCCAGCATGTATTCTTACTTTCCACAACAACCGCTTTAGTTTCCAAAACAAACAAATTCCTTTACAAATTAAATACTCCTATTGTAAGTAATTACTGTGAGAGCTAGAACTTTAACCACCTGAGAGGTAAAAGACCAATTTACTCCTCAAGATCAACGCAAATGAATTGTTCACAATCATTTTGGGTCTATTTTAAAATAGAGAGTATTATAAGACAGGACAGGTATTAAAATTACTTTTGGATATGCACATATATAAGCCAAATCATGGTTCCAATAAACACGCGGTAGTTTATATAAATATACATAACTTTCTTAAATCCTTGCAAATAACTTGAAGTTCTACAGCCACTGAACTCGGGAAATGAGCAATACATTGTGCATGCACATGATACACTCGCATACTGAGTTTTATTTATTGTCTGCTAATAGGGTGATAATAACAAGCTGGAAGTGAAAAAACAACAGAAATTAATGAAAAAGACAGGAGACATAGATGTTTAGAATATTTTCTTCTTCAATGACACGACGATAATTGCAATCTTTGGTTTCCCTTCGCTTAGATGTTTAGCCACACGACCAGCATAATCTGAGAAAAGCATGTCCAGTATGGCGTCTCCACCTCCAAAATGGCTTGCGACCACTGACTCTATCACTGCTCTAAAGAACTTAGCGACGTTTATACCACTTTGGACACTGTCATGTGCAACGGCACTTTTCAAGTCGTCATCATAAGGATCCCAGTTTGACTCGAACATTTGGAGACAGTTCATTTCAAACAATCCACTTTGCTTCACTACATCCTCTACTTCACGGACTGAAGGCAAATACATTGGAACATAGAATGACTCAAGTTTCTTTTTCTGTACAAGGCCCTGTCATCATAGAAATTCTCAATCGTGTGCACCATTTCTTTGTATAGAATGTGTAGGATACAAAAAAAAGAAAATTCAAAACTTGATTAGTTTTGACTGGCAGTTCGTTTAACTATATATATATTTGCATCTCCAAGGTATAATATTTATACCAATTCTATTTCAATTTATCAACACTATTTAATTTTAGGAGTTATCAGTATTTGACCACTACGGCGTCTAACAAATTGAGGTAGATGTATAACTTAAAGAGTTATTTAAATTTCACAAAACTATAGATTTGAGTTATAATTTCACAAACTTTAGATTTTATGTTGAAATTATTACACATCTAAATATTTAAGTGTTGTTCTTCGTATGCTTCAAGTGGCTCTCACTTGTTAGGTCCATGAGCCACACCTCTAAAATGTGTAGTTTTGTGATAAATTAGATACAAATTCTGTAGCATTGAGAAGTTGTAGCTAGCTTAAATCTATAGCTTTGTGATCATTTTATTAAATATAGTATGTGCATTTTTGTGAAATTTACTATTTAAGATATAATGTGATGATAATAAATGGCTTAACATGTACAGTACTACCTTCTGAACAAGAGATTGCAGGGATTGCGCAAACAATCTGAAAAAATGATGGTTCGAATCATCAGAGCGCACATCGTCGTTCTTTGAACCAATAAATGTTAGAATCATTTGGCCGCCGACCACAAGTTCTTCGTAGCGCAGCCTGAGGAAGATAGAGAAATCCTTCTGGAACTGCTCGTGATATAGTTTCACTACTGATGTGAACGAAGTCTTTGAGATGTAGACATCTTGTTCATCTTGGGGCGTTTTCTTCATGCCCTCCAATCCCTCTGGTGCCTGTATAGCATGCATAAGGTTGAGTCCATGAGTAAAATACATGATTCACAGTCACTGAGTCACATGGTGACTGTGTCACATGCATAACGAGCGTATCATCATAATTCAGTCACAGAGTAACATCCATGATGAACTTAGCCAAATAAATAATGTGAGAGATGTTACAATTCTTGGTGTTAATCACAGCCGTTATACCTGTGAGCGCCAGTGAAGGCAGAACAAAGAGTGGAAGAGGTGACAGTTTGACAAGGGAAAAGCCTCGTGTAATACGAGCCTGGTAACCCGCTGATATAGTATGGCGGCAACGACTCCCCCTTGCGATTTCTTGCCTCCGACTCCTTGAATTGCGCGACCAAATGGAAAAGACCGTTGAAGTCATTGCCTGGCAGGTCATTCAGGAAGAACTGAATCTGCACGTGCCCACGTCGTCTTCGGTTTAGTTGATAACTGGCGCCGTCGCAATGGTGAGCCATGGTGTCTATCACCTCCGAGACGAAGCGCAAGGAGCAGCCCAAATCGGCGACAACCACGGTTTGGGGGTGGAGATTTGTGTATACTTCTATCATGGCCTTCTGGAGAATTGGCATGATCTCCAGCATAGCTTTCCCCTGCTGCCACACGAAGAAGAAACAAGGCAATATTGTAACTAGTTCAGGTTTTTTCGTGAGTCTAAATATAAGTGTCCCACCAATGAAATGAGTGTGTTAGTGGTGGAACTCTTCACAGGGCCGCTAGGGCCATGGCCCTAGTCCTGGTAAATAAAACATGACTACTTCTAATTTATTTCATAGCAAACATATGCATCCTTCAATAGATTTGTTCTCTTACGACATCGATACAAAATCAATTATTTTATCTTTGTATTTTATATTAGAATTACGCAAATAAAGATGGCCAAAACACTAACATCTCTCCTGATCTCACTTCGTAAATAGACTTTGATTGATAGAGCTTCTCCACGGACTTCACCGTCTTTTAGTGAAGTTGTACCAAATAATTTAAGATAGAGCTGTTCTTCCTTATTTTCAAAGTGAAGACGCATGAAAAAAAAGAGGAGAGGGAGCCATCAAAACGTAGCTTAATCGGCTCTCCTTATTCACTCAATATTTTTGAATTATCCCATATTTTTAGAAGAAGCTGGTTTACTAAATGTTTTCAAATGAGCTAGAGTCAAAAAAACCATTTTTCAAGAGAAGTCAAATATAAATCTTTTTTCAGAGAACCCAAAGCTCTACCAAATAGGGTCTAGATTGTATTGTTTTTATTTTGAGTAAATTTCACAAAACTACAGATATTTTACTTATATTATCACAAAATTATAGGTTTAATCCATAGTTTCAGAAAACTACATATTTGCTACAGTAATTTCAGCAACATATGTATACAATCTGTAGTTTTGTGATTCAAAATCTGTAGTTTTATGATAATTTAGATACAAAATCTGTAGTTTTGTGAGAAATTAGATACAAAATATGTAGCTTTATGAATGTATGATTTAATTCTGTAGTTTTGTGATAATATTGACAAACTATATGTAGTTTTGTGAAATTTACTCTTTTATTTTTTGTGTGCTAAGCCTACAACATGAATAAAACAATTTTTTTAGTGTTGATTTCTTGCTTGACAGTATCAATCTTGAGCAAGAGTTAGTTGCCCTAGTCGTGTCCCTGGCAAAGTTTTGCCACGGGTTCACAGAGAGAGAGAGAGAGAGAGAGAGAGAGAGAGAGAGAGAGAGAGAGAGAGAGAGAGAGAGAGAGAGAGAGTTACTTGAAGTCTAGAATTCTTGGCATAGCTAGTTTCTCCGTCTCCTGAGACCATATGTAGATCATGTTCTACAGTACTCATGGTTCGAATCAAGGTTTCTATCGGTTGCTGTAGGGTTCCAAAGTTGAGATGGGAGGTACGAGGTATGTTCCTTGAGAAGCCTAGCCGTGAGGAGGTGCAGAATTTATATAAGAAATTGCCATGTTTTGCCTAACATCTCTACTTACTTCTGCATGTGGTGAACTGACAACATACACATGCACAACAGCTTTTGTTTTCATAGATGGCTCCCATCATTGAAGTAAATTAAATACATAAATTAATTGATTCACAGGGCTACACGTCAGATAAATTATTTGCATGAATATATACACACTGTAGTGCTATTCTACACCTAACCCTAATTACTGGACAAAGTTGAGTGAAATGTTTCGATACTTATCATCGATATCAACTATACTTTCGATAATTTATGTTTTTGTAGTCACCATCAGTAATTATTACTAAAATTCTATGCAGCAAGAGATTTGCACGCATTACCATTTTGTTAGAAGTAAATTTTGAAACATATAACTATATTCATTGGAGAAACAAAACTACTGAGTTCTGAGTTAAGTAATTTTAAAACATTTATGACTATTTTCACACATGGAACGCCAAATGATCTTTTAGATTCAACCCACTTGGCAGCTACTCC
>BCLH01001705.1:35767-65447 GCA_001602315.1 Zoysia pacifica | reverse complement strand
TAATTACAGATTAGTCTTTAGAACCTTATAAATGCCATAACTTTTAAACCGTAACTCCGAATTTAGCGAATTTTATACCAAAACGATCGTAGCGAAATAACCTATGCAATCATGACATTATCCTATTGTTTCCATTCTATTGTACGTATAGTTGTGATTGAATTGTGTTTCTTTGTCTGTATTGTTTGCGTGTTTATATGATTATGCTTCGGACCCGCTTTGCAAAGACTTCAAGGATCGACACTTCAAATTATTGAGCAGCAATACTGTTACAAAGGCAAGTGTCCTTAACTATTGTGTACCTGCTTTACAAAAACCTCTATCTTATAGATTGCATGCTTGTGTCAAATTGAATGCGTACCTACTATTAGAAATTCACCTAGTTTCTTTATTATGCCTTGTCGCCCTAGTTTACCTTTTTGTTTGGTAGATTACATGCTTAGCTTGCAGTTATCGGGATGGGTGAGATTAATTTGATTTATTATCATACTTGCTTCACGAGAATTAATGGGTGTTTAATATTAATTTGGAGATTAGTGATTTGAGGGATATGGTTGCTGTAGGGCTGTGTTCTGGGTTATCGGCACTGTCCATTGGTATGTTATCTTCTCAAATCTAAGGACCGCTTCATGGAGCGACCACTCATGTGTTACCGTACATTCACGAGCCAAGAATGGGTGCGACCTGTTATAGTAAGTGGTGGAGACCAATTCTGTGCGTGCCAACCGGTGGAGCGAGGAAAGCGGGTTACACCTGGATCCGCCTGTAGAGAGATGTGTGAGGAAGAGAGTGTTACTCTCAAAAACCATCTGGCACAAGAGGAGGCCTTTCCAAGGTTACGGTTAGTGTGGGCATATACAAGCTGGAGGAAGCCATGAAAAAGTCTTGGAAGTGATCTCTTGGCCCTCACACTAAAAGAAGTATGCAAATGTGACGGCACAGACATAATGGAGATTTCTTTAGTCCACCTGGAAACAAGGGATGAAATCACTTCTCATGAGGAGTTGTATACAACCTCTGCAGAGTTAAAACTGTCATGATAAGTGTGCTTATGGTCACGAGCATTGCATGGACCTTCACATGATTAGTAAGATTTTGGTAGGTTTTGGTTGGTGATCACAGTGAGAGACTATGATTGATTCTTATGTTGGTGCTCCAGCTGGGTAAGCTGTAAGTATGATTGGTCTATAGGCGCGATGTTTTTCACTTAGTAAATAAGTGCTTAATAGGATATGTGTCTTTATAATGTGCTTTTATACAAAAGAACCCTATGCTGCCTTTTTCTTGTTTACTGCCACATGTTATACTTTCCCACACTTACTGAGTACATTTCGTACTCAACTTTGACTTTATAAATGCTGCTCAATTGAAAGAAAAATTTTAGAGGATATTGAAGACACAGGATTTGAAGTCTAGGCGTGCTGTCTCTTTGGTCGACTGCTTGTGAAAGCTGCGCTACGCTTGGTTTTCTTTTCCACTGCATTCGGTAATCATTTATTTCTTTTTATTCGATTAATGAAGTCACTTTATGTGTGAAACTTGATTTTTAGACACACATAAAAGGTCACTTCGTTTTAGCCTTAAAACCGTGTGTGACACCCGATCGCCGTGTCGCGATGGGACGCTAGCTGAACTAGAGTGTCAAAGGGAAAGTCAGACAAACATACCTTTACCGCATATAGTATACGATCCACAACTGTCTGTGCTAGGTCACGGCGCTCTGACTCCATCTTCTCAGCGAGCCGACTCAGCATCCTTTCAGAGGAGCCATGGCGTGGAGGAAGTGGGCAGGAGACCCCCCTTGGCCTAAAGGAAGCTCCAGACGACCCAGCTTCAGATTCATTACAGCACCGTTCATCTTCTTAAAGATGTCCAATGCCACGTCGGTTTGAAGCCGAAGGGACACCCGCATATCGTCAAGATCTTGACAAAGCTTGACGAGTCGTGCCTACGGCTCTTAAAGCTGCCTCTCAAGCTTCTGCCCTCTCTAGAACGCCATTGGAGACAAAGATGAAGATGGTTCGAAAGAGATGAGATGAAGAACACGAGAATAAAGTTGGTTCGAAAGATGGTTGCGACCCCTTTTATAACCCTTGGGGTGACGGTCCAGTTTTCACTGAGCGATTCACCTTCCGACGCTCCAGTTTCCACTGAGCGACGGTCCAGTTAGATCCTTCTACTGGGACTGAGAGTTTTGACGGTCAATATGGTGTGACGGCCAATACGGACACTAATTGTGACAGCCCGTACCTCGAGAGATACAAACTATCGACCTCAAGATCATATCGGATGTCACTCGACGAAGCGAGGACCCCAGTACAGCTCAAGCACGATAAAATATATTACAAGCTGGTTATTTAAGTTTACAAACCATAAGTATTTCAAAGTGCGGAAGCTACAACCCTATTACATAAAGGCATCCTGAATACTAAGAAAAAAAATACATCAAGCCCATACGATGTACCTACTAGAGACAACACACACAATGCGGTGAGCAAGGCTCCCAGTAAACGAAGCCACCCTCAGGGGTTGCTCCTTCTGACTGGAATTGAGAAGGAAAAGAGAAAGCACCTGCAAGAGAAAACAACAACCACAAAGCTCTGAGCAACTAACGCTCAGCAAGACTCATCTGACAAAATGGCTATCTACATCCGACTTCTAAACATGAGAAGGCTGACTTATCAGGGTTGGCTATTTAGAAAGAATGCACTATAAGTGAATCCTTGCTTTCATATTTTAGCGATATATTAAGTTAAGAAAAAAAATAAATTTAATTTTCACTAAGACTATCATACAAAAGTGCCAAGAAGTTTCTGAGAGATCAAACATAATCATATTTCGTATTGATTAGCTCCTTACTACGATGTGACTCAAAAAGACAAGTGGTACTTGTTACTGTGAGGGGCAGCAATTCGAATCGATTTACATCCAGCTGAAGAAACCTGATTACACGACATGTACGCGCTTCACGAAAGCCGTACATGACAACCTTTCGCGTCAATAATACATAGTGCCTGTCCGATGCTCACCTCTCCCGAGCAGTGGTCCTCTATGCGATAACCACATCGGGTCTATCTATGGTTAGCCCCAAAGCTCTCTCTTTTATCATCTCCAGAAGAGAGGTTTGGTTACGTCCAGACACTACGCACATTGGGCTACATCAGTTTTCTGGGGCCTATAGATCCAGTATGTAATCAGTACTGTTCAAACTTGCTCAATAGGGCCGACAACAAACGGTCCTTAATCCACACAGATAGAGCTACAACACATTGGCCATGCCTCCGCAATGGACACACACTGTGTTATCACCTACTTCTCTGCCCGGTCTCTAATTTATTCCATGTGATAAGATAATCCATCCTGTAATGATTCTATAGCTCGCGAGTGAAGACTTATTCACTCGACTTCTATCGTTAAAAGAACTATTAGCTTAGCTCTACATCGAGTTACCTGTACCAAAATACTATCCCAAAGTAAGATTCTATAATGCAACTACGATTTCAATCAACTCCTGTTACTTAGTGCACATCACAAACTAACCATCTAAGGTGATAAAAGTAAATAATTTTAAAAAGAAGATAATGCACCGGGGCTTGCCTGGGCTTTGATCACTGTTAGATTCCTCAGCTACGAATTCGGTGTCGATCGAGGTTTCCTAAATCTCCTGATGATATTTCCCGATTTCCTCTTTACTTTCCCTAAATCCTATATGAAAGGACATACATACAATGAAAGTGATGTTCTTTTATATTTTTATAATTAAAGCTCTTTTAGTAACAATATATAAATTTGAAAAGCAAGTAATTAAATATGATTATAAACTCTTTTAATATGGTTTTTGAAGACATAAAACTAATTTTAAAGCTTTCATAATATAAAGGAAATTATTTTGAAATTTTCCAAAATTTTACAGAATTTATTGGAAATAAATAGATTTATAATTATTTAAATACAAAGAATAAATTATTTATAAAAATTATTTTTACCGAAATAAATTATAATATTTTTTTTCAAACCAGTAAATATTAAATAAATAAACCGAAAGTAAATTTTATAATGTTTTTATATGCTGATAAAGAATAGTAATGCATTTTTCTTGTTTATTGAATGTTCTGATTTAATTAAATTATTTTAATGCATAAAATAGAAATTAGTTACTCCAGAATATAGTTTTAGTTGAGAGGATCCTAACAAAATTTATTTCATAATTTTTCGAGGTAAAATGAATTTACTACGATTTTTACAATTTTAGACAATTAAATAAATATTTTTGCAAATATTATTTTAGCCTCTGGAAATGTGGCCACACCGTGGGTCACACGGTTGCCACAAAAGATCCCGTGTAGCCACACGAGATCTGGGTGGAGCTCCAGCTGCCGGCAATGGCGCCGGTGGCCGGCGCGCGGCGCCGACCTCATCGGAATGGCGTTCAAGCAAGCAAGGATCGCCGAAATTTGCACCAAAATATTCGGCGTGCTCTGGTTATCTGCCTGGGGTGGTCGCCGCGGTGAGAGACTCACCGGAACAGTGCTGATGGAGAGCGGCCACAGTAAAATGAGGTTCGGCGAGGCTCAGGCTTCGGCTCAGTTGACGAAACTCTTCGCAACTTGCTCTACAGGTTCCCTGAGGCTTGAGAATGACCGGCACGTCTGTTGTTGGTCCTGAAAATGATCGGAAAAGGGTCGACGTCGGCGAGGGGACCCAATTTGATGAACGGCGACGGTGAGCATCCGATTTCCTGCACCACGATGAGGGATTTGACCAAATGATAAGTTCACGAGGTGCTCCAGTGGGAGTGAAAATCAGCACCCTGCGTAAACAGAGGAGGGCTCACCCGCGACCTGATAAAATGGTTGAGGCAGCAGTGGCTCTGCAAATCCGCTTCCTGCGGATCTTTCAAACTGAAACTGCTTCCTTAAGAATAGGCGACGGGGTCTCAGGGGATTAGCAGGACTGGAAGACTCTTCCCTGTAGGCTGGCTGTGTGAGCGAGAGAGAGTGGCCGAGAGGATGAAAGAGCTAAGTCAACCGGGGCAGTAAGATGGTTTTTATCCTCACGTGAAGGCGGTGCTCTGGTCAAACAGGCAGGCAGCCATCTAGCTGCGTGGCTTTCATGCAAGCTGGGCAGCCCTGCTGTGGTGTCTTCTAGGCGAAGTAACCAGCAGCTGGATAACGATCAGGGCGTGGTCTCACTGCCATGCGGGTCTGGCTGATTTTCCAATTCCTCCGTTCCGCTTCTATATTCATTGCTTGGTTTCCAAAATTCGAAAATTGAATTTTCTGAGCTCGAATGTTTCTGAAAATTTGCAGGGAAATCAAACATTTTATAAGGAACAATTTTTTTTTTCATTTTTGGGGCATGTTCAAATTCCAATTCAAAAATTTGTTATAAATTCAGGAAGATATTTAAACAATTAAAACAAATGTTTATTTGGCCCCCTTTAAACTTTTATATAAAGTATTACAAAATTTTCTAAAATTCCGGTCTTTACAAAACCTTGCAATTGAGATTTTATTCGCAACATTTCTTTGAAAATTTGAAACTTGCATTTTTGAAGTTTGAATTTAATTTGAGATTCAAACTGAAAACTCATTTTGATTTTCTTTCGAGCTCGGTTTTCGGAAGTCCGAATTAACAACTTGCTGCTTTATTCCAAAGGCTAAGTGTTACACTAATGGTGTCGGTCAAGTATGACATCAGCATAAACCGAAATTACAATGAATAATAGTGTCGTTCAAGTATGACATCAGCAGAAACCGACATTACAATTAGCAATAGTGTCGGTCAATTATGACGTCAACAGAAACCGACAGTAATGTAACTTCTATTTTTTAAATGAACTGGAACATGTTTAGTACTAAAACAGCGAACCAAACAAAATTAACACTATTTCATAATTCAAACAGAAATAAGAGTTTGAAACACAATATATTTCTCACATTCTCTTACTTTAACAGGTTTGCCACTAATAGTACAACCATACATCCAACTAAAACAGTGATGACACAAACTCCATCAGCTAGCACTCCTGCCTTTATCTTTGTGCTCAACTTCTCGATCATATGCTTCAACTCAGTTAATTCACAAGTCATTTGCGCAATTTCAAGCTTCAAGTTTGCTAGTTTCACAGACACATCAATTGCTTCCTTTTGTTCTTCCTCTGATGGAACCTGAACATGCTGGGGCACATTTACAACCAACCATCTCCTATAGTCCTTTTTCCACTTGTAAAAACCGCACCTCATTGGATCATTCTACAATGAGATTCAAAGCATTATAAAGAACATGTGCATTAAAGCAAGTCAAATCAGAGTAGAATTGAACCCTCACATGTTGATTCTTCTTGCATTTGAAGAAAAATTCACTGTACGTATTGGCCTTCTTGCTTTGCAGCCTAATGACCTACTTTCTACACTTTGAACAATCAATCAGGAGGAGTTGCCGCACATCCACCACTTACCCTCAACGTCGATTCAAGCTAGATGCAATGGGGAACGAGGATGACTAGGAGAGAAAGCGAGATTCGAGCAATGGGGAACGAGGATGACCAGGAGAGCGAGCGAGAATAGAGAGGATGCCGACGCGCGGGGATAGAAGAAGAAAGGGGAAGGGCAATTTCAGTACAAACAAAAATTAGCAATAGTGTCGGTCATGTATGACGTCAGCGAAAACCGATATTACAAACAGCAATAGTGTCGGTCATATATGGCGTCAGCAGAAACCGACATTACAAATAGCAATAGTGTCGGTCGAATATATTGACGTCATCTTTGAGCGACATTATAGTATTGAGTACTACCAATTAACATATCTCAGAATCTTCGATAAACACATGTTGATCATTACAAAATAGAAATATCATTACAAATTACAGTAGTGACATTTTACAAAATCTTTCCAAATACATGTCTTCAAGAGGGTTTACAGAGCCTGGAACGGCAAGAACCACGTGTATCTGCTGCTCAACAGCGGCGACGTTCTTGAAGGCCGGTGCCTATCACTCATCTGCCTCGGGACGCGCCTGGAAGAGAACGCAGAAATTAAGTATAAGATGCAGACTAAAAGAGTAGAAATGTCATGATGCCAATAATGCAAGAGCGAGTGAAGCTAGATTTGGATGTTGTTGATAAGCGTCCGCATGCTCTTCACTTTGCATCGGCCATCGCAAGGTGATGAGTATGCAGACGCTTATCAACAACATCCAGATCTAGCATGCATCGCCCTTGCACTTCTGTTATTATGATATTTCTATTCTTCTAGCATACATCTTATACTTATCTCTGTGTTCCCTTCCGGGCATCCAAGCCACACGAGTGACATGTACCAGCCTCCGAGAATGTCGCTGCCGTTGAGCAGCAAATACACGCGACCCCTGTCGTTCCAGGCTCTGTCAATCCTATTGACAGAGATTACAGGACACCAAACTTGAGAATGAGTCCTGAACTCACTACCATAAACCCTAATCCATAAACTCTAATAACTTGATCTGACAAACCTGCATCAAATGAGAATAACAGATTCGATAAACAAATGATGTTGCAAACATATCTGACAAATGAAATACAGAATTTGTATATGCTCACCAGGCTATCCGTGCGCGACGGAGCATCATAAGTAACAACCAAAAAAAGACCATACGCACGGTGTGACAGGAGGAGCGGTGTGATAGGAGGAGCAGTGTGCGGCGACTGAGGGGCAGCGTTGTGCGGACAGTTGATAAGCAAGGGGCGAGATACCTATATATAGGCGAGAATGACTAGGGCTTAGTTAGTAGTGTCGGTCGTCTTGACATCACCAATAACCGACATTACAAAGACAACAGTGTCAGTGAGTTACAACCATAGTGTCAATAGCTGCCTGACTGAAATTACAACATCGCCCATTAAACATAACTTCAAACATTTCAATGTTTTTAAGCACGAAAAGTTCTATTATTTTTTACAGTGTTTTCTAGTAGATGATAAGCATTCTTATTTCATTTTCAAACATATTTTTTTATAAATTTTGTAATCACTTTCAACCTACATTCAATATTTTCTTGTACTCATAATGTATAGTGCCATATGATTGGTAACCTATAGTTCCATTTGAACTAAAAATTTCATGAAAAGACTCAAAAAATTCAAACAGAATTTGACAGGTTACTTACACAATGCAATTTAGTAAAATCAAATTGTAGATCAAAACTCATTATATACGTCGAGAAAAAATATTAAAGAAATTATTAAACTTGTTAACAGTGTCGGGCAAGCTAAAATCAGCAGTGACCGACATTGCAAGGACAACAGTGTCGGCCTTTTACTTTTGTAGTTTCGGTTGGCTTGACCGAAATTACAATGTCACTCAGCAAACATAACTTAAATTATTTCAAATTTTTTTACGCTCCAAATGTTCCATTATCTTGTACAATGTTTTTTAGGTGATAAGCATTACTATTTCATTATTAGGACGTTTTTTTATAAAATTTTGTAATCACTTTCGACCTACATTCAACATTTTTTTGTACTCATAACATACAGTGACATATGATTGGTAACCTATAGTTCTATTTGAACTAGAAAATTCATGAAAAGACTCAAAAAATTTCAAACAGAAATTTGACAGGTTACTTACGCAATGCAAATTAGTAAAATAAATTTTTAGATCAAAATTCATTATACATATCAAGAAAAAATATTAAAGAAATTGTTAAACTTGTTAACAGTGTCAAAGCTAAAAATAGCAGCGACCGACATTGCAATGACAACAGTGTCGGTCTTTTACTTTTGTAGTTTCGGTTGGCTTCATCGAAATTACAACGTCACTCAGCAAACATAAATTAAATTATTTCAAATTTTTTTAGCGCCAAATGTTTCATTATCTTGTACATTTTTTTCTAGGTGATAAGCATTACTATTTCATTATTAAAATTTTTTTTATAAATTTTATAATCACTTTCAACCTACATTCAACATTTTTTTGTATTCATAACGTATAGTGCCATATGATTGGTAACCTATAGTTTCATTTGAACTAAAAATTTCATGAAAAGACTCAAAAAATTTCAAACATAAATTTGACATGTTACTTACATAATGCAATTTAGTAAAATCAAGTTATAGATCAAAATTCATTATATACGTCGAGAAATAAAACAGTAAAGAAATTGTTAATCCTGTTAGTAGTTTTTGTAGTGTCGTTTACCGTGACATCATGGTGTCTGACATTGTTACTCTTACTATATAAGCAGGCCTTGTTGCTTCGTTTCACACTAAACCTGGTGATCTTTTCATTTCGCGCGACGTCGTTACACTATCGAAATTTTTCGCGAACCCTAAACCCGCCGCCGCCGCTCCAGTCGCTGCTACTCCGGCACCGGCCGCAGCTAGTCGATCGTCCTCCTTGGCTCCGGCACCGGTCACGGCTGCGCGTCGTCCTCCGACATTTAGCTGCGCGTTCGCCTCTGACATCGGCACCCACCACGTTTCCTGCTACGGCTCCGGTCTCCCGGCAGTCGTCTCCTCTCCCCCTCGCCCACTTCGGAACCCTAATGTAAGTACCCTCACACATTCTTTCTCGGTAAGCATCCTCCCGTCCTCCATTCTGACAATCTGCAAACTGTAAGTCGCATCCCCTCTCACCATTGTTCCTCTTAATTCTGATGGCTTCGAAATGCTATATAACATTTTTTATGTATATACATATTATTATTTAGTTTATAGATACATTGTAAGACCTTTGGCAGAAAGGTAAAATTGCTGATTCATATGTTTCTGCTTTGAATTTAATGTGATTCCTGTCAAATTCCTGTGCGAATCCTGTGAAATTGTTGTGTGAATAACAATGTCGGTCTGATGACGTCAGCGACCAACACTGTTACCGTATAGTGTCGATATTGCTGACATCATCTTTGACCGACACTACTGTAATCAACTCTAATATATATGACACATGTACCCTCTTCTTTTCGGTATCCATTCCGATAGAATAATATATATTTTTTCTATTTTTTAGTACACTATCTACAATAGAGGAAGTTCGTGCATCAACATCTGTCGCTTCTTCTCTCAAAAGCCCAAGTAGCTCATCTTTTGAGGAACCTTCCCCTCCCTACCCTCCGTGCGCAAAAAGGCAAAGCCTGCCGCAAGAAGACCCCGATTACAATCCAACTGATGAGGTATTTGATAGTCAAATTAACACTATTCATTTTAACTCAAACAAAAATGCCATATATAACTCTATCTTTCGTAGCATATTTCTGCTCAAAGCACTAGACGACTTAATTTCACTAATGAAGAAGAAGTGACACTGTCGACTGATGACACGACCGCCCCCACATCATCCACTTCACACAAGACACGAAAGGGTGGTTCCAGGAAAGCCAACAAGCTACATGTTGGAATTTTTGCTGTAAAAGTTGTCGACCAATGTGGTGCGCCTGTGGAGCCAGAAGGAATCACCGCAAAATGGCGTAATGATTGTGGTGTCTTAGTAAGAGAAAAGGTTAGGATTACATTTCATGATTGGTGTAGTGTCTCGAAAGAAAAGAAGAATGAATTGTGGGACAACTTGTGCGCAAAGTATCTTTTCTCCACAGATTGCCTTGATCGTACAAAAAAGGCTTCTCTCTACACAATGAGAAGATGCCTTAAGACATTTAGGACGAACCTTAATAAAAAAATATGTTCGAAAGGGTTTGGCAACATTCAACAAGTTCAGTTTCATCACACCTGACAATTGGAAAGTATTTGTTGAGAACATGACATCTAAAAATGCTTTAAAAAGCAACGAGTCTTTTAAGGAACTGAGTAAAAAGAACAAGATGCGTCCTAATCTCGGTCCAGGTGGATATGCAGCTAAAATCAAAAAGTGGAGGCTACAAAAACAACAAGATCGAGAAGCTGGGATACCGGACCCACTAGAAGGATGCAGTGAACGCACTCGAGACTAGGTCTTGGGTCGATCCAAGTCAACTGATGATGGGCAATTGATTTCTAAAAGCTCAGATATTAGTGAAGTTATACAAAAAAGCCAAGGAGCTAGCTGCAAAAGAGAAGAAAGGCACCTTTAAGCCAAAAAGGGAAAGAGACCAGCTTACTGTTGCCCTTGGAAAAGAGGAACATCGAGGTCATACACGAGCCGTCTCTTCAATAGCCATGTGGAAATTAGGGTTCTCGGACAACGTGAGCAGCTACAAGAAGCGTGATCCACCCAACAAGGATGATGAACACGAGAAGTGGAAAGAAAACTTCCAGTTCCTCAAAGAAAATCCACATTTCGTCCAACTATTTGTTGTACCGGATGTCCGAATCAGTGTCAACGACAACATCGAGACTACTCCAACTACTGAAAACCTACCTCCAAATAGCCATGGGTCTGCGCCTGAACCGGCCACTAATTACCCAGCGAATGATATAATCGAGAATACTCTTTGCTTATTGAATATGGCTCTTGGCAGAAAAAGCAGTATCAAGGTTGCAGAAGGCATTGCAATGCCTGATCGTGCATTTCATACTATATCTATTCCATCAGAGTGTGCTAAGGTGCAACTAACCAAGATAGTAGATGACAAGTATCTTGATTTTGGTCTCAATTATCCTGATGAGAAAGAGGGGATCGACACGCTAGGAGATGTCGTTAATAATTTCATCCTTTGGCACCAACGAGACATTGTTTTGCAATCTGCGGTTGAAACGTCACCAGTGTCTCGACCTACTCCAGCACTTTCACCTCGGTCTTCTCCAACACAAGAGAATGAAGGTGCTGATGCTGAGGGGCCTCTCATGGGTCCCCTCTGCCTCCCGAGAGACATAAGAATAAAGGTGATGGTGCTGACGAGCCTATCATGGACCCCCTCCGCCTTTCGAGAGACATGAGGATGAGGCTGCTGCTGCTGAGGGGCCTCGCATGGCCCCCTCTCCGCCTCTCGAGAGACATGAGCATGAGGCTGCTGCTGCTGAGGGGCTTATCATGGACCCCCCCCCTCGCCTCCCGAGACACATAAGGACGAGGGTGTTGCTGAGAAGCCTATTGATGACCTCTCTACGCCTCAACCGACACATGCTATGGACTCAACATCTAGCAAGAGTATAGGTCAGCACCTTCTATTAACTAGTATGTTAACCGCTAAAGTGTAGAATACATATTAATGTTTTCTTTTATAGTTCAAACATTCCTCAGGGTTATGAAAGAACCATACACCTATGAGAAAAAAAGGAACTGGTGGAGCATACGCTTCTGGTGCGCGAGGGTCTTCCTGAAGGATCTTGGGATCTTACAGAGGATGATTTTTCTAAGTTCAAACATGGCATGCCACTATTACCGAGCCGTATGTTCAATGAGAAGGACTAGATAATGCATAGATTTCACGGCTGATACTTAAAATCATGTTCTAAAGGTGTTTAGTGTATCCAAGCTAAGATTCCTAGGGAACTTTTTAGCACTGTGCCAATGGATCTAAATGTGCCATTTGAAGACATACATGCCCTCTATCGACTTCAGAGATTGGATGCCACTCTCGTAACCGTATGGTGTTTGTAAGTGTTTCGAACAATAAAAACCTTATAATTAGTCATACTATCAATTAACACCATAATTGACAATATATTGTTTCATGTTTTTAGAATGTGCTTCCACTATGGTGCGGATAAGAAAGTCAGGTACCTTAACCCAACAGCAATAAAGCAATCAGCGATCAACATCCCTATGGACCACCCTGACTTGAAGGGCAAGAGGAAGAATGACCAAAAGGCGTACCATAATTTGATGGTCGAAAATGCTAGAAATGCTGTAGCAGTCGACATAGGTAGGGCCATGTACAATTGGTGGGACAGGGAATGCATCATGGCTCCTTATAACTTTGAGTGAGTATGCTTTCCTCTACCACTTACTTAACCCTACTTTTGACTAATAAATTCAAACTCTAACATGATTAAGTGTACTTTTGTTATAGCGATAATTGGATTGCTTTTATGATATATCCAAAATTAGGAAAAGCTTGGGTATTGGACTCCCTTGATCGTGAGAGGAGCACCTGCAACGATTTCTTGCAAGTCGTTAATGCGGAATGATCTCTAATATCATTTTAATTCTTTAGTGATCTGATATTCATAATCATGATACAATATTTCTTATCGGTGACAGCGCTTACCAGTTCAACATCGAGCTTGGAGGAAAACACCATGCAAAATAGAAAGAAAAATTATCGTACAAAACATATTTTTCGGTACTACTACATCATAATTCAATAATTTATATCACTATATTTTTATCTATATCTTTGAGACTTTTAATCTTTCCATTTTATTCCTAAAGTGTGCAAAACAGGCTCCTGATAGTGTGTCTACATAGAAGCTGGCTCTGGAAAATAAATGACATTGCCCAAAAAAGATTATGTATGAAAAAATGTAAGTACTTTCAGTTTTACTAATATTATTATATGCATTTTCACACTGTATTGATATTTGTATTTTAGTAATTACTAATTATGTTCTTAATATTGACAGCTAAACAAGCAGGTGCAAATGCAAGAAAGTCAATATGATGAAGCCACACTCTATGACATTGCATCTCGGATGATCCACTTCATGATGCATGAGTTTATTCATCCAATGGATAAATATTTAGACCCATTAGGTGATGTGGCAAGACATGAAGAACTTTCTCATTGGTGTGAAAAATATAACAATTCTGAACTAATTCGGTAAAACTTTGAGGCTGGGCAGAAGAGAATTAATAAACAAGACCGGAGTTGGCCGAGTAAATGAAATTTTAGTTGTTAGTTCAACGTGAAGTATGTATATTCATGTATATGTGTAAATTAAGCTGTTGTATTGGATGAACTTGTGTACATATGTGACTCTAAACATTTACTTTCTGAATACATTGTCTCTGTCAATATAATTTATTAATCTGTTATTTGTATTTGATTTGTGTTATTCAGATGGCTCTTTTTCAAATATATGAAAGTGTCGGTTATGTGACGTCACAAAAAACGACACCCTTAATCTAGAAAGTAGTGTCGGCCACGTGACGTCATAATATATAACATGAGTCCTGTAAACAATGTCTACAAAATTGACATCTTTGAGACCGACACTGTTGATAGTGAGAGTAGTGTCGGTTACATGACATCAACATAACCAAAACCACAGTGAAAATGGCAGTGTCGGTCGTATGGCGTCAAGAGAGCGACACTGGTGTAACTAATAGCAGTGTCGGTTAGATAATATCATGCCTCCGACATTGCTGTTGTTGTTACTAGTGTCAGTAAGATGATATCATGTCGGCCGACACTACTCTTGTTATTGCTAGTGTCAGTCACGCTGTCGTCATCCTGACCGACACTGAAGACGCTGCTATCAGTGTCGGCTAGATGATGTCATTCAATCGACACTAATAATTTGACTCAGTGTCGGTTTCTACGGACCGATATTGATTACCGTTTACAGTAGTATCATACGAGGAGTGTCGCACAATTTCACCGACACTGCAAAACCTTATGACCCGACATTAAAGAGTCTTTTCGTAGTAGTGAATGAGCAGTATTTCTGCTTCAATAAAATATGATACAGTAACATTAAAAAATGAATTTGCTACAGTGTTAATGTATATTGCTGTTCACCCTCTCACATGGTACCGTGAATTTTGCTCTCAAATTTAGAGGACCCCGATCTGTTCCGATGACAACTGAATAGTGTACACCAAAGACGAAGATGAAACAGATGGCTATATATTTTTCCTTACAATGCAATGTAGGCACATTTTTCATATGTTGAAAAAATATGGAAGTGCTTGTAATAAAAAAATGAATATATACTCAACCACTTTTAATTAGACCCCGTGTCGTGCCGGCTTAGGCACGAAAGTATTGGGGTTGTGCCGTGTTTAGGCTAGTTCAAACTTTTTTGTTTCAGGCTAGCCCATAAAGCATGGCCCATTTGGCCATTGTGACACCTTGGTTGCCATGTATATTTTTTTGAATTCCACACACTCCTAGAAAAATGGGCTACAAATGTGTGAGATGTGAAATTTTGGGTTGCATTTGATCTCAATGGGCCTTTCTTCTAACTTCATTGATCCACAGCTCTCAGTTGGAACCAATCGGAGGCCTGATTCGACAATCTAATGGTAGGCTACTCCGCTCCCGTGGATCGACCCGCATCTCACCACCCACGTTGCCATGTCACTGATCCACGCCATGTCGGTCCACCCAATCCCATCTATCCAACATCTTCCAATGGATTGCTCCCCCCACCTTCCCCTCCTATAAATACCCACCCACCTCATTAATTCACATTCATCATCTCACAAAATCCCCAAATCCTCTCCTCCAGCTCCAAGCCGCAGTAGAATTAGCCATGTCGGGCCGTGGCAAGGGAGGCAAGGGTCTGGGCAAGGGCTGCACCAAGCGCCACCGCAAGGTCCTCCGTGACAACATCCAGGGCATCACCAAGCATGCCATTCGGAGGCTGGCGAGGAGGGGCGGCGTCACGCGCATCTCTGGACTCATCTACGAGGAGACCCGTGGTGTGCTCAAAATCTTCCTTGATAAAGTCATCCGTGATGCCATCACCTACATGGAGCACGCTCGCCGCAAGACCGTCACCACCATGGATGTCGTGTATGCACTCAAGCACCAGGGCCGCACCCTCTACGGCTTCGATGGCTGATTCTAGTTCATTCGCTTGTTTGAAATAGGTGCTAGGGTTTCAAGATTTGAGGGTTAGGACGGTTCTATCTTCCGTTTTGTGGTTTGCCATGAGTAGATGCATTGTGTGCTGTTTTTGGTGTTTGTAATCGATTCAATTCTTCTGGGTCGAATCGCAGAGTTTGGATTCTAATTTATTGATGGAGCTGATGCCATGGGATATGGTGGATGTTCACATTTCCATAGTAATTGATTATGTTCACATACGCATATCTGTTTGAAATTAGGGGAGGTAATGATTTTTATAATGTTCGTTGCTTCTGCTTAGTGGCTACCAACGCAATTCGTGAAATCAAAATTAGGAAACACACAGCTTGTACACAATTCGCCATGCCAAATTCCATGCTTCTGGATTCTGTAATGAGATCTCAGTCTCCACCTTACCATTTCGAACGTAGGCTTCGAACTATTTCCTCCGTCCCATAAATTTCTAGTTTGTTTTGATGATGCTTTATTTTTCTCTTTGATTAATAATTTTTAAAAATTTGATAAACTTTGTGAACACATAAATCACATATTATAAAAATATTTTTCATAGTGAGTTTAAATATATTAATTTTATATTATTGAAGTTTATCAAATTTATATATATTATAAAGAAAAAAAAACACAGTCAATAAAACTTAAAAATAGATTTTTTATGAGACAAAGTAGTAGCATTAAGATTCGATTAATGATCTGACAACGTTGCCTTGCATGATGCATCATTCTGTCGGTCACAGAGCAGGAGAAATCACACGCCATTGATGGAAATTATGGCACAAACATTCGAATTAGTAGCCTTTCGAGTAGCCTACTCCAAGCCTAGCGGCTGAGACCCAACATCTATGGGACTGATTAGTTCCCCGCATCCCCTCCTAAATAGGCCAGACACGCATCTGTGTAGCCTCCACATGTTTGGTTTCCCGACTTGTCCCTGTAACCTGGCCCAGCTCGTGCGGCCATCCCTTCCCGGCCTGGCCCAAGTAGTCTTCTCCGCTCACGGTCTCCTCCTGTGCGCTCTCATCCTCTCCCACCTACGGCGATGGTGCCAGCCTTCACCACTTTCTCCTCTGTGATACGACAGCACAGCGAAGGGCAGTTGCTCTGTCACTTTTCCTTGCTGTCAATACCTCCTATCTCTCAAATCTGCTGGTTATGCATCTCTCTTGTTGTTTCTAGCTTGGTACATGGTTTTTTTATTGAGTATATTGCCCTACATGATTCTTGTTGATTTTGTTCCGACACCTGATCTGTAACATGTAGATCTATGCAAATACTCTGAGCAGAACTTCTTGGTAGATGATTTTTTTTTCATGCTAGTGGAGGAGCATCCATTGGATGTGGTAACCCTGGCATAAATAGTTATGTTGAATATGAAAATTTTCGGTTGCATGTGAACAATACGACAACCATTCGTCATGCCTACTGTCCGATCTAATGCTTGTTCCTCTGTTGATGCTGCACATATACGCTGTGGTGATGCTTCCCTTGCAGTTGCCATTGCGGCATGGGTACCAACAGCAGAAAGAGGCTAATGCTGCGTACCAAGCGTTCATCGGATCTAAAAATGATAAACCAGGAAAAACTGATTTGAAAACCAATCCTGGTACGCATTTTGTAATTCTGGTTGCCGGAAAGATGCAGTCATTCTCATGCAGTTCTTCATCATTGTCATTTTGTCATACAAATTGTTGTAATAATTGATAGCTTATGTAATTATGTTGTGGTTCCATTTAATTCTATTAGAAACTATGATAGTGAAGTTTCTGAAAAATATCTATATTAGTACCACTGAAATTACCATTTTTATTTTCACTTAAGTTCTACATTTGTGCTACCTATCTTTTTCTGACGCTAACTTTTTTCCTGATGCCAACACGAGCACTCCAACTGTTGGCGCTAAACTTCTATAAGGAGCACTGGGTCACCTCACCAACCTCAGACCATGGTGACTGCACTTCTCTACAAAGCAACAAACCAATCAACCAAAATTGCTCCAACAGGTGCAGTTCAACCAGATGTTCAAGAAACCAATCAGTCTGATCTAATGAGCCAAAGCCGGTGCAATCTAGACATTCAAACATGGGTGCCTGCAGCCAGCCATACTGTACTGTACCATAGGCCTGTATCAATCCCTGCTGGCCACTTGGCCAGGCACGACGACGCTCTGGTAACCAATCACTCTGTAACGGCCTCACCGGCAACAGCTGTAGCAAACGTGCTGGAGACAGCCTGGTGACGCGCTGGTAACAGTGGTCTTCCGACGGGGAGTTTGAACCGTGGAGTGGTAGCACGTGAGTATTCGCGGCGACGCCTATAAAGCTCGCACGCTGGGTGTTTGAAGGATATGAAAAGAATAAAGTGAAACTTCCCTCCCATTTTTATCTTGTATATCGCGAGCAACGGTGAGAGCGAGCGCAATCTCTCACGCCGCCGGTCCCTCACCACCGGTGACCACGGGAGGCGTGACAAGTGGTATCAGATTCGGGTCTCACCGGCGACGGTTACCACGGCGCCGTCGAAGAAGTCTGCGCCGCACCCCTCGGTGCAGACACGGTTCATCATCGACCTAATGGAGGCGTCACAGCAGGCGGAGGATGCACGTTGGAGCAAGCTCATGGAGAACATGGACCTTCTGTTCGCGCGTGCCGCCACGATGGATGCCACGCAGCAAAGGATTCTGGCACACATTGAACTCAATTCCAAGGCCATCGACCAAGCGCTGCGTGATCAACATGTGCTCACACAGAAGGTGGCGTCAAACGGAGCGGCTGTTGGGAGTCTGACTGTGGAGATGTTGAAGTTGCGTGATCAAGGAGGCTCCTCTCACAGATTGTCGCCAGATCCGAGCTCGACGATTCCGGATCCGCCTAGCGACAAGCAACCCAAGTCGACCGATCCTTAGGGCGTTCCTCTTCTCGACAAGGACAAGCACCCAAGCCGTTCGCCAGAATTCCGCTCTCAGCGAGCCGATCTTCAGGGTATGACTAACCATTCTCCTCTTCCTAAGATCTCGTTCCCTCGCTTTGATGGAGTTGACCCTCGTATTTGGCGGGATAAGTGTTTGGATTACTTTGCTCTGTTCCGTATCCCCAAATGTATGTGGACCACTGCGGCATCACTTCATATGGAAGGCAATGCAGCGAAATGGCTTCAGGTCTATAAGCTGCAGCATGGGTTGCGGGACTGGGATTCATTTATCTCGGCAGTCGAGTTAAAGTTTGGGGCGTATGACTATCGCAAGCATCTTTCTGCTCTGTTGGCACTCAGACAGGAGGGTACAGTAGACCAATATGCTACAGCTTTTGAAGCCGCTCGTTATCAGGTGTCCATGCATAATGTCGGCTTAGATGAGACCTTGTTTGTATCTCATTTTTTGGAGGGCCTGAAAGATGATATTAGAGGAATGGTGATATCTCAAGTGCCTGAAACTGTGGACAGAGCAGTTCTGCTAGCCCAGATTCAGGAATCAGTGCTGGACAGAATTCGTGCTCGTTCTGTTCGTCCTGGGTTGAGTAATCGACCAAGTATGGCACCTGCTCATAGTAATACTCGATCTGCTGTGGCTAGGGGTGAATTATGGAAAGAGCGTCAATTACGAGACTATCGCAGAGCCAATAATCTTTGTTTTTACTGTGGCGAGAAGTTTGATAATGGGCATATTGCAGTATGTGTTAAGCGTCCTAAGGCTCAACTACACTCTCTGTCAGCTCAGGAGTTGGATATGACTCTTACTGAGGATGTTCTGAAACAGCTGGATAGTGAAGATGCCTTGCTCGCTGACATGGAAAAATTATCTTTAAATGCCATCTCAGGTACTGATAATGGTGAGGCAATTAAAGTCCGTGCTTTGGTGGGGAATCAGGTTATGTTAATTCTGATTGACTCCGGAAGTTCACACAGCTTTATCAGTACTGCCTTCTTGCATCGTGTGGGCCTTCAGGCAGTTGGTTGTGCGCCTGTTTCTGTTCAGGTAGCCAATGGGGACCATATGTTGTCTAACAGTATTGTGCCTCAGCTCGCTTGGTGGGTACCCAATTATACTTTTCGCACTAATATGAGGGTATTGGATGTTGGGGCTTATGACGCTATCCTTGGCTATAATTGGCTGAAGAACTATAGTCCAGTGGTTTGTCATTGGGAACACAAGACATTGAGTTTTGATGCAGACGGGACAAGGGTCACACTGAGAGGTATCATCCCTGAATCATCTTCTGTATCAGAGATGCAGAGTGACCAGCTTCTTAAGTGTTTTAAAGGGAATGAAGTTTGGGCCATAGCAATGGTACAACAGCTGACAGCTACCAATGCAACACCATTACCAGAGTCCATTTCTACTCTGCTGTTGGAATTTCAGGACCTTTTCGTTGAGCCACGTTCTTTGCCACCACACAGAGTATATGATCATGCAGTCCCTTTGAAGCCAGACGCTGTACCAGTAAACTCTAGACCATATAAGTATTCACCATTGCATAAAACAGAGATTGAGCGCCAGGTGAAAGCATTGCTGGATGCTGGCTTCATCTCTCACAGCACTAGTCCTTTTGCTTCACCGGTATTGCTAGTACAGAAGAAGGATGGGAATTGGCGCTTCTGTGTGGATTTTCGGAAGCTTAATGCTCTTACTATTAAGAACAGTTTCCCAATGCCGGTGGTGGATGAGATCTTAGATGAATTGTCAGGCACACAATACTTTTCCAAGCTCGACTTACACTCTGGGTTTCATCAGGTTCGCATGCTGCCGGAGGATGAGTACAAGACAGCTTTCAAAACACACCACGGCCATTATCAGTTCAAGGTTATGCCGTTCGGATTGACAAACGCGCCGGCTACCTTTCAGTGCGTAATGAACTCGGTGTTAGCTCCTTTTTTGCGGAAGTTCACCTTGGTATTCATGGACGATATCCTTGTGTACAGTCCCAGTTTGGAGCAGCAGGTGCAGCACCTTCGCTCCGTATTGTCTACATTACGTGATCATTCTCTGTTTGTCAAACGATCCAAGTGTTTGTTTGCAAAATAGGAGCTGGAATACCTCGGACACATTATTTTTGTTCATGGGGTGGCCACAGACCCATCGAAGACGACAGCAATGGTTAGCTGGCCTGTCCCTACCACAGTTACAGCACTGAGGGGTTTCTTGGGATTGACCGGCTACTACCGCAAGTTTGTCCGTAATTATGGTCTTCTTGCTAAACCTCTTACTAACCTTTTGAAGAAGCGTCAGTTTGCCTGGTCTTCAGAGGCTGAGGCAGCTTTTCAGCAGTTGAAGCAAGCAATGTCTTCTACTCCGGTTCTAGCATTACCGAATTTTGATCTTGTCTTTGTATTGGAGACTGACGCCTGTGATTCGGGTATTGGAGCGGTGTTGATGCAAGAAGATCGCCCTTTGGCCTTTTTGAGCAAAGCCCTTAGTGAGCAACATAGATCTCTTTCAATTTATGAAAAGGAGTTCTTAGCTCTGATTATGGCAGTTGAAAAATGGCGACCATACCTCCAACGGCAGCAATTCATTATACGAACCGACCATAAAAGCTTATGTTATCTTAATGATCAACACCTGCACTCTGACTTGCAGCGTAAAGCTATGACTCGGTTTATGGGGCTTCATTTTAAAATCGTTTACCGCAAGGGTAAAGAAAATGTCGCTGCGGATGCACTGTCTCGAGTTGGTCATTTGCTGCAAATACGTGAGGTGTCTACTGCCCAACCCCTCTGGATTCAGGAGGTCCTTAATGCATATACCACTGATCCTGTTGCTCAACGACTACTTGCTCAGCTGGCATTGTGTAGTCCCAATGATCAGGGTCTTTCTCTCAAGGATGGGTTGATCCGATCAGGCTCTCAGATTTGGATTGCTGAAAATACTGCCCTTCGGACCAAGTTGATTTCAGCATTCCACTCTAGTGCATTAGGAGGTCACTCTGGCATTCTAGCAACATATCACCGCCTCAAGCGCAGTTTTGTCTGGACTGGCATGAAACAGGACGTTGAGGATTTTGTTCGTCAATGTTTGATCTGTCAGCAAGCTAAACACGAGCTGGTTCATCCTGCGGGTCTGCTTCAACCATTGCCAGTTCCGGAGGGTGTATGGCAAGACCTGACAATGGACTTTATAGAAGCATTGCCTAAATCTGACGGCTATGACACAATTCTTGTGGTGGTCGACAGGTTCTCTAAATCAGCTCATTTTGTGGCTTTGAAACACCCTTTCTCTGCCTTGTCCGTGGCTCGCTCTTTTCTAGATTCAGTGGTCAGATTGCATGGTATGCCTCGTTCTATTGTGACTGACCGTGACCGAATCTTCACAAGCCAGTTCTGGACTGAACTATTCAAGTTGGCCGACACAAAGCTCCTTCACAGTATAGCGTATCATCCACAAACCGACGGGCAAAGCGAACGTGTAAATCAGTGCCTGGAAATGTATTTGCGCTGTGCTGTCAACAATTTCCCAAAGAAGTGGCATTCTTGGTTGCCCTTAGCTGAGTTTTGGTACAACTCCAGTTTCCACTCGTCATTGGGGTGTTCTCCGTTCAAGGTCTTGTATGGTTATGACCCTCCATTCGGTGCGGTTCCATCTGTATCTGGTACTGAGGAACAATCGGCAGCTCAGTTATTGCAAGCTCGTGAAGCCCATCGCCTCATGTTGCGTGATCATCTTATGGCCGCCCAAAACAGAATGAAGCAGCTTGCTGATCGCCGACGCACAGCTCGAGAGTTTCATGTGGGAGAACAAGTGTTGCTCAAGCTTCAACCATACGCGCAATCGTCGGTAGTGAATCGCCCTTTTCCCAAGTTGGCATTCAAGTTCTTTGGCCCCTACTCTGTCGAAGAACGAGTTGGCCCCGCAGCTTACAAACTGAAATTACCGGTGGACAGTGCAGTACATCCGGTATTCCATGTGTCTCAACTCAAACCATTTGTGCCGAACTTTTCACCAGTTTTCTCAGAGCTACCCAAGGTATTGGATTTAGATGGCCGAGATATTGAACCTGAATCCATATTGCAACGCCGGCTGGTGAAGAAAGGGGGTTTCGCAATACCTCAAGTGTTGATTAAGTGGCGTCACATTCCCGCCACTGCTGCTACCTGGGAGGATTTTTACGTGGTGCGAGCTCGTTTTCCAGCTGCAAGTGCTTGGGGACAAGCACATGCTCAAGGGGGGGAAGATGTAACGGCCTCACCGGCAACAGCTGTAGCAAACGTGCTGGAGACAGCCTGGTGACGCGCTGGTGACAGTGGTCTTCCGACGGGGAGTTTGAACCGTGGAGTGGTAGCGCGTGAGTATTCGCGGCGACGCCTATAAAGCTCGCACGCTGGGTGTTTGAAAGATATGAAGAGAATAAAGTGAAACTTCCCTCCCATTTTTATCATGTATATTGCGAGCAACGGTGAGAGCGAGCGCAATCTCTCACGCCGCCGGTCCCTCACCACCGGTGACCACGGGAGGCGTGACACACTCCCCACGAAAGGCCTCACCTGCAGCCACTAGGCCTGGCCGAGATGGCACACGCGGAACCAAATCACTAGCAGTAGAGAAATAAATTCAGACAATTTACTGTAGCCAACATTAGCTTAATTTTCAGACATCGGATCAGCAAGGAACGGATCAGATATCGCTGCTTAAGTGCAACATAAACAGTATTGGAACAGTGCTCTTGCTACAGAAATTTTCTACAGTTTTGCTGTAATGGTCTATTTCTCATCTCACAATTTTTACTGTTCACCGCGGCAGCTCTCTGGACTCCTCTCTACTGCTGAGAATTTGTCCCGCCCGGACGAACTCCCGCTCCTGTAGGCAGCGTCTGCACGTTGAGAAGCAAGTAGTGGAATAGCAGTTGGGTTTGACTTGTCAGCCGCGTACAAGAGACAGAGACACCGTCTCCCCGCGGGAAACTGCGCGTACCTATACGTCAATCTGTTTTGCTGCCAAGTGCTAGTAGGTGCTGAACCGCGGCCAGTGCGGTCATATTCATTCAGCAGCGCGCGGCGAAGAGAAACCAGCTCCTCGGCTGGACCCGGATGGGGCGACGATACGCCGATACTACCATGCTTCAGGCTTCTTCGCGCGTCGGGGCCGCTCGGGCTTCCAGCATCGCTCGCAGGCTCTTGCGTGCGGCGAGCCACGCCATCGAGGTGGTGAGCTGCGGGGCAGGGCGGCGCGCGGCGCATCTCATCCGCAGGCACCAGCTTGTCGTTGGACGTTAGCTGAAGTACGCGCCTGATTGAGTTGGACAAGGGTGTAACCATGGTGCCTTGCCTGCCTGATGCCTTTTCCGCCGGTCTGCCCTCGGCATCTGAAGATCGCAAGGGCCGTCATCTACGCGCAGGTAAGCTCTTCTTCTGCTGATACTCTTTTTTTTTTCTTTTCGGTGCACTCATGTTACGCCAGCTCGAAATAAACAAGGATCCTGAATGGAAACCTTCAGATCAAATGGTTCGCTGGCTGTTAAATTTCTTGGGTGAAGAAAAATAAAAATAAATATCACGGTCATCCATACCATCCAACTCCTGAAACGCAAGTAGTTCAGCGCAACTGTGGAAAACGCAGGACTATAAAAAGAGATTATATGCACTAAAAAGATAGGCATGCATATAAAAAGTTACATTTTTTTATAGACCCGTGACAGAATCAGACTGCATTTTTTTACACACAAGCAACCTGAGATTCTAAAGGCTCCTTCCCTCGAATAAAAGCTAGGCAAGCTTGAAACCAAGTATGATTATTTTTTTTTTTTCGTCACGTTGCCTTTCTGTATTTACCAACCACACTGTACTATCCTTGAGAAAACATTTGACCGTAGTGATCTAATGGATCGGGTGATACTGTGTGATCCCACGTTTTGGTGGTAGTTTCCGAAGGATGAAGAGCACCAGGGCTGAAGGTACAATCTCAACTAGCTGAAAAAATGTAGCAGAAATTGGTCAGTTGATTAGAAGAATACAAATAGTTATAACCATTTGACTTTGGCTAATGAAGGGCATGTAGGCAACTACACTTGTGATTACATGTTTCAAAAACGTCACATGAACATTGATATTTGATTATTTAGCTCCATTTCGAAGTACTCTCTGATTTTTGTATAACATTGATTGGTTCTTAACCAACCTCTTAACATCTATCAAATGAACTCATTGCCTAGCCATGCACTGTCAAGTCTACAATAAAAGGTAAATAAATTCTCCACTCTCCACTGTACATGAACCATTCAAAGGTGAAACTATCCAATGAACAACTAAAGATGATTACAGAATCATTTTCACAATTGCATTCATTAAAATGGCAAATAATTAGATTATATTCATATCACAACAACTACAAACAGTCACAGCGAAACCCTGCGTATGTATGCAAGTTGAATTACAAAAGGTAGATCACTTCACATTGCAAACATTAGACATCACAGTAACCAAATTAAAGCGTACCAAGTAGTAGAAGAAATTCAGAATCGGATGGTTCAGAACATCAAGATCAGCTGCTTTGTCAAACGCGTTAAAGCACATCTGCAAAATAATTCTAAGTTATTGTTCCCTCTAAACTACCAACCTATATTGATCATAATGCAAACAAATGAAAAGTTAAAATCCTTACCATGACACATCTGACCAAGAAGCAAGAAAAGCAGATAGTAGTCACATAGCCAACCTGCAATTGGAGATACAAGCATACAGCATTACTCTAGTTTCTAAAGAAACAACCAAAAAGCTCATAAGAGTAGAACACAACTCATACCTCCTGCAACTTCTTGCGCCTTCCTTTCGATTCTACTGGGAAACGCTGCAACATAAGGAATAACCTGCAGAAAAGACAAAATATAAGATGTCATATCAGTCATAAGCTGTATTTATGCATGCATAGAATGACAGAAACATACATATAGGTTACATAGTCATGGTAGAAATTTCGCACTGCCATGATTTTAGAAAGCATCCTAGTATGCCTATGAGGACATATGAGTAGCATTCATCAGCCATGTATCCTGATACTGCCAACAGGGTAGTGGTTATGGACTGCAAGAAATACTCCCTATGCCCTATATTTATAAGTTGTTTTGGGTTTGGGCACGGGAATTAAAAAGAGAGATAGAGATGGACTATTGGGAATAGAGAAAGGTGTAATGGGAAGCGAGAATGACTCGTAATTTGGGAAAACTGTAGTAGTCTAGATCTAGAATGACTTATAATTTGGGACGGAGGGAGTAGTTCCAAACTTTCAGTTGTGAATTTAGTCCAGTACTCCAGATTACCATCAGAGCAATTAAAAGCATAGCTAAATTCTATCAGGGCAAGGGCACAGTAATACCATGGTATTGTGTGCGTAACATGCGTCACAGAGTGCAAAGAACATTTTCAAGTTTTCAGTAGTTGATACAATCAATTTATTAGGCTGTGACAGAGCCAGGAAATTATTACCTTCCTCCGTAGAGAAGGAAACCGAAAGCTGCAGACAGTGATACACCTGAAAAATAGAGTACGATTAGCCAAAAATATCAAAAATAATAGGAAATCTAAATTTCACTAAATGTCCACATCAATTGAATCTATGGCAAGTTTACAACTGGTCAAGTCACTCCCCTCAGCATTAACAGCTGCCAAAACCAAGGCTTTACAAAAATGGCTTCCAGAATTTACTTAACAAAATTATTTTGTTACAATTTGTTCTGGTAGACAAAATGACGCTTTTCATCAGTTTTTACAAAACTAGTACTTTATTTTAAAAAAACTAATCACACTTCATGAAGACTAGGACACACATCCATAGTTCTTCACTTTGACATACATGACATAGGAGTATACATACGGAATGATTGGTGGTGAAGGAAAAGGAAACAAGTACTTACCTGCAAAGAACATCTTTGACAAGATGACCATAACCCGAACCGGTTTCCACCATAAAATCAACCACAGAATCATCTGAAATTCATATAATCCAATTAAACATAAGGGAACCCAGAAAAGTTCCTAAATCTCATGTCTCAAATTAATTAAAAGTTGCATAAATTAGGTCACAAAATGTATTTCTCCATAAAATTGCACAATCTGGAAAGTTATGTCAGTGTGAAATTATCTAAGAAATACAACACTATGCTTTTGTACTCTCACCAAGAAATAGAAGGCTTGCGTATTTAGGTTTGAGGTTCTGGCCTAGCTTTTGCTCGTGTGCCCCAAGGGAATCAAGATTAAGATTGTACTAGATACTACCTGTCCCACAAAAAGTTTACATCTAGGTCTGGTCAAACCTATCTTTAAATTAAAACTTCTATAAATTTAATCAACTTTAACAATATAAAAAAATATATATTCTGAAAGTAGTTTTATATGAATTTAAAAGTATAAATCTCATATTTTTAAAGTTAATTGATTAATCAAATTATATAAATTATTGTTAAAGCTAGATGGCATGGAACTCAAACACAAACTTATTTTGAGACGGAGGGATTACGTAAATATGCAAGCGGTATGTTGTACTATTTGATAAAAACAAAAGGGTATTAGTGTCCTAGGAATTCAAAAGGTTATTCAAGCCTGTTGCGAGACTGGGAAATCTCAGAGGACCAGGCAAGCGCTCCACGTTGTCTCACAGGCTTACATCAATAGGCTATCACATCTTATGATGAAATCAATGTCAAAAGGTACAGCACCATAAACCACAGGTTGCAATATAGTACAAAATCACTGCATGGTGTATCGCTCGAAGACCAGTCTATGAGTAAATGAATCTCAAATAGAAAGTAAGTCACCTGAATTGCATAGACCACACCATTGATCCAATAGAAAGTTGGTCTAAGCTCATCAGTCGACATTGCACGTGCCTAGAAAATAATAGAACAAATTAGCATGTACGACGCTATTGACAAAGCAACATAAAATGCAACAAGCTAAAAGTTTTCAAGTACCTGGTAATAAATCTCGGCCCAGAAGAGCACCAAAAGGGCATAAGTGGTGAAGAATGCAAGCCCCGGCATATCGAGTAGCACATGCTGGATTATCTGTGGCACCAATTGTTCAAAACCATTATTTAATTGATTCACTGCACTTGTGACACAAAAATTATATGAACTAAAAAAATATGATCATTGAATGGACCACAAACCTCAGGCTCTACAAGTTGCACATTACGGCGTAGCACAAATACAATGGACCGCACTGCAAGCACATGGAGCAAACATTCATATAGATCAGTCGACACAATGAAAGCAAAGGAAAGGGAACAGCACAAACGCTTTGCTTACAGCCATTCACAAGGAAATTTAGGAAATGGAACACCTTCTGTGTCGTCCAGCCATACTCCGGTACCCTACACTCGATTCTGATCAATTGGACCTAAAAAAAAAACATAACCGTAGCCGAATTCAGAATTTTAGCAGGCCTCACAGCTCAACCTCTTGATTTCTCCCACAATTCCGCACTTCCTTTACAATCCACACAGGCGGATCAGCCCAGCGCGCGCAATTGAACCCCGTACCAACCGAAATCAGCACCTAAATCCGATCTGGTCGCAGAAATTGAGATAGATCAAGCACGGGGATACGGGAGAGGAGGGGACTTACGAGCGCGATGACGGAGACGACGCCGTATAGCACGGCGAGCGTGTGGAAGATGCGGTCCTGCCACAGCGGCGACTCGTTCACGTCGCGCCACCAGTCGACCGCACCGTTCAGCGCCGCCGCCGCCGTCGTCGAGGCCGCCGTGCCAGCGGCCTCCACCGCCCGCATCCCCCTCATCGGCGGCAACCAACCTCGCGCGCAAGAGGGAGGGGACCTGGGGGCTGGAGGAGAGAGAAAAACGGGGGACGCGAACGCGCGCGCGGGTCCTCGGCGCCTGGCACCCGCGGCCCGGAGGCGGGGGAGCCGGGATCGGGGGCTCGGCTGGGAAGGTGAACGCGGGTGGCGCTTCGAGAGAAAGAGGGATGGAATCGCGTGGTGGATTCGAAGGCTTCGGTTTCGTCCGCGTGGAGGAGAGGGGAAGGAAAAGAGGGAAGGAAGATGATGGAAGAGGAGGAAGAGGAGGAGGAAGAGAGAATGTTCGAGCCCTACCCTGGGCCTGGGACTCGGGTTGCGTGCGCGGCGAGGGGAAGGGAGGCGAGGCCCCACCGGGCGGTGAGCCGATCCAGGGGCGGCCGACTGGGACACGTATGCCGGCCGCGCGCCTTTCTCGGTGGAACGCGCGTACGGGGGTAGTGAGCCGCGGCGCGGGGGACGGAGAGATTGGGGTGCATGGACCGGGAGCTTGAATGGGATAGTGGACGGGTCCAGCTCGGCGCGATTAGTTTAAACTTTCTGCCGCGCTGGCGCGGCCGCGGACGGGGACATTCCAGCGCGCGCGTACGAAGATGCCAGGTGTGTGACGATGTGTCCGGTCGAGTCTGGCTTGGGCCCGGCCATGTTCGGGCGAGTTGCGATCGGGGCGTGCACATGGCGAGATTGGAGGAATCCAGGGAATCACCTCCTTTAACACGGATCTTATAAATTCTACGTTATTTTTTAAAAATTAAATTGATTCTTCATTCTTGTACTATGACCCTTGCGAAAACCTGCGTTTCAAAGAACTAACTTTCTACTTGGAGTGTGCAAGTTCTCCGACGATTTCCTGAATTTAATTTTATTTAATCACACAGCTAAGGATTTGAGAGAACTTGGACTCAGCTTTAAAAAATCTAACTCGAATTAGGAAGAAAGGATGAGTAGGAAAGTTAAGATGAAGGTTCATGTGTAATGAGCCACAACATGCAGTAGCCGTAGGCCTTAAAATTATCCAGATGAATTTGATAGTGGAAAGGGCTTCCTTCAACTTGACTGAATTTTTAGGCCATTATGGGCTGTTGAAATGAAAGGATCGGATTAAATTAGAGATGGCCTTCTGAATCATGTTTGTGCATCAATTTTAATAGGAAAATTAAAGAAGTATAATAGCTAATAAGCTAAACTTATAGTATTATTATTGGACCGATCTGGATCCTCTAACGGGCTAGCATAAAATAAAATAGAATGTTATTTTTTAAATGGTTATATC
>BCLH01001705.1:0-28804 GCA_001602315.1 Zoysia pacifica | reverse complement strand
CCAGAACTGCTGATCGATAACCTAAAATATACGTTCACTATATGTTATCCTCAAAGAGAAAACATGTGCATCTACATATAATAATATGTCAGTATCTGGGGAAGCTGGAGCAGTAGCTTAAAAGGTCTCCCTCGAGATACTGCAGTGTACTTGCTGCCAAATTTAAACACAAGCTCAGTCTCATGTCTTATCACTATACCACATATAGTAAGGACATCTACTTCAAGCCAACAAGGTTTATCTTTTAAAGCTCACTGGAAGCTGCAGAAAATAGCAAGGACACAGTTAAGCACTGTTTGATTCATCTGCACCATTTTGTCCACATCAAATTAATCAACTCCAGCATCATCGATCAGAACTTCATCACCTCTCTCTCTCTCTCTCTCTCTCTCTCTCTCTCTCTCTCTCTCTCCCCCTCTGCTTGCACTAGCTTGCAGCTGGTGCCGTTCAATAATATCGTATGCTAGTACACCATCGATCGGGCCGGGCCGGTCCCCCAAGGAAGGAATCTGCTGGACTTGGACTGTGCAAGAGCTGAAGGCCAGTAGCGGCTAGGGTTATGAAAATGCCACATGATCTTATCTCGGCGACCAGATAATTTATGAAAAGAAATGTGTCTGCGTCTTTAGTTCCGGGACCTCGCTCTCGCTCTATGACCAACTTGTGCAAATCGATCGGTCACGCGCCCATGCTCCATGGATCTGATAGCTCTGCACCGGTCAAAGTGTCTCAAGTGTTCGACCAATCCGAATGGAGCTAGCGCCCAAGCTGTGTGTATGAAGAAGAGAATCTCTCGGTGTGGCTGAGTGCATGCATCTAGATATCCATTTGCAGGTTTGCAAGTGCCTAAAAGAGTAGGCAACTCACCTGTATTTTGACCATACATATATGACATATTCTACATATAAATCGTTGTGGTTGTGTTAATTAAGGAATAAGTCATTTGTTTTTAATCACATTTTAGAGAAAAAAAAGGCTGAGAATTGAACGAAGCATTCAAACACATCTACTTAATTTTCGTATTCATTTACATACCAAATCCATTCCCAACACAAAACTGAAGCATGCAACAGAAGCTAATTATGGGAAGCATGGCAATCAGTTTTGGTGGGTACATAATGGGGCATTTCCCTTCCTGTGGCTGCATCTTAGTATATGAAGATATACTGCAGTACAGCGCACGCTATGTAGGCGCCTCCATAGAATACAGTGGTGCTTCTCTAGCCAGGGGACCAATCAGCAGGTTGTTAGATTATTGCTGGAATCAGAACGAATGGACATAGCACCATAGAGAAGGAATAAGCGAGGTAGTAATGCTTGTGTTTGGCAGCTAATGGCAGCACAACAACAACGTATATCATCGTCATCGCTTATCTGGCTGCTGCCATTTGCATAAAATAATTAACACATGCAACCCCCCCCCCCCCACCCCAGAGGAGTAGCATTTTGTATGCTACTGCTGTACTGCACATATTTTTATTGAGGTAGTATTATCAAAATAACGAGACATAAAGCTATGTGTCTTAGTATTAGTAGGAAGACCAGTACCTTTGTTTCAGGATCAATCAGGAAACACAAAAACAAGAGAGATGCTACGGTGCTTGAGAGGTAACCAAGATATCTCCACCTCTTTAATTAATCTTAGCCACTGATTTTTAAAAATTAGTATCGGGTCTATCATTTTTTGTACCGGGCCAACTATTTTTAGTACTGGATCTACTATTTTAATTAGTACCTTTGACTAGGTATCTCTCTATTTTTAACTGTTAATCTGATCAAATAGACGGCTGTGGTTAATTTCAAGTATTGTATCATCTAACAATAGAATGAATCATATACATCTCTATCTCTTCTTAAATCGAAACATGCAATGCATGATCTTGAAAAAATGTATCCAACCGGATCGGAACAAATCCAATGCTTGTGAAAACTGTGCATTCCTGTCAATTGAATTGTTGGAACATAGAAGACAGCAAAGCTACAAAGTGTGAGCTGCCTGTTGGCAATGTTCTTATCTTCCTTCCTGTTTGCGCGTCGTTTATTTTCAGCATCGATATACAGCTTGTAATAAAAACATTTAATTGGTTGTGCAACCTCAAGTTCAATAATATAGCAGAGGCATCAAACAAAAGCTAATAAGATGTTATCATCGTGTCACGGCTAATCTGGTACAGATATTTTTTCCCATGGATCGACCTGCATCTCATCATGCTGGTAAATGTCAACACGCAATTGTTGAATGACTGCAGGCTGCAGCCAATCGATCAGATCACATCCCCATCAAGGCATCCATGGAGGAGATCGAAGGGATCCCAATTGGTTGAGAGTGACAGGCTCACATGCATGAGCCCAAGCCCCATCATTCGTAGCTTGGGAGCCCCACACTACCCTCTCTCTTTCTCCCAACCGGCCTTTGCAAGCTAGATGCCCCCGGCCCCTTCATCGTCCTCCTTAAGAAACCCAGCCGGCTACTTGTATCCTTCCCAACCTGTGCTTTCCCCACATCTCTAGCTATATATCTCATGTGCACTGATGCGTGCCTACTCTACACAGTGCCTTTGCTGAAAATCTCAAACCGCAAGCACCACCAAAGGCAACAGCCTTCTCGATCCGAAGCATCTAGCCAGCTCCCGTTTCTTTCGCCTGTCTGATCACCAATCCTATGGGCAAGAACAAATAGCTCTTCATGTCTAGCAGCCAGTCATCTGCGATCCTAGAACTTCTGTTAGCAAGTTCAACAAAGCTCTCTGTTCCCCATATAATATTGAGCTAGCCAGCCCTAACAAACCCTTTCTTTATTTCTAAGAATAGTAGGATACAACAGTACTGTTGCATAAGATACCACCAGATTCCTCCCAGAATTAACTACTAGTCAAAGTCAACAGCTACAGCACGCAGCTTGAGAGACCTGGGGGTGGAAGGAGCCCCCCATGGAGTTCGGGCGAATTGCGGCGGTACAAGAAGATCCTGAGAGGGCTCGAGGCAGCGGCGGCGGTGGTGGCGGTGTGGTTTGGGTGGAGAGGGAGCATATGTTCGAGAAGGTTGTGACCCCAAGCGATGTGGGGAAGCTGAACCGCCTGGTCATACCCAAGCAGCACGCGGAGCGGTACTTCCCTGCTCTCGGCCCAGCGACTTCTGCGGCGGCGGCGAGTAGCGAAGGTAAGGGGCTGGTGCTCAGCTTCGAGGACCGGGCGGGGAAGGCGTGGCGGTTCCGGTACTCGTACTGGAACAGCAGCCAGAGCTACGTGATGACCAAGGGATGGAGCCGCTTCGTCAAGGAGAAGCGTCTCGGCGCCGGGGACGCCGTGGAGTTCGCACGCGGCGTCGGCGACGCTGCACGCGGACGCTTCTTCATCGACTTCCGACGACGCCGCCAGGACGTCTCGTTCTTGCAGCCGCCGGCGTTGCAGCGCTTGCCGCTCCCATCCGTGCCCATCTGCCCATGGCAGGACTACGGTACGTACGCCCCCGCTCCGGCGCCCAACCGACAGGTGCTATTCCTCCGACCTCAGATGCCGGCCGCCGTTGTGCTCTCATCAGTGCCCGCGCGTGTCGCGGCATCCACGGTTGAAGCAACAAGGTCGAAGCGGCTCCGGCTATTCGGAGTGAACCTAGACACTCCGCCGGTGGAGGACGATTCCAGAGTCGCCGGCACGACATCGACGCTTCTGCAGCTGCCGTCGCCGTCGTCATCAACGTCCTCGTCGACTGCAGGCAAGGATATATGCTCTTTGGATCTTGGGCTGTGAAGGCAATCCATCAACAGCAAGAAGGGGCAAATCAGGATTAGCACGGCTGTGAGCCTGAGACACTGAAAAGTGAATTGCAGGCAATGTTGGGAGCAGCTGGTATATATCTCTCTAGTACTGCATCTGCATCATGTGTATTGGTTGACGGATTACTATTTCATGATGATATTTTTCTCATATATTAATTAACTCTAGCTTTGCTTAATTAATGTGTGTTCTTCTCTCTTTCTTTCCCGCCTTCGAGACTGCGTAGTTATTTGGAGAATATGTTAACTTGGTTACTGTAATTGTAAATACTCTAGATGTATGACCTTGTTCAGGACCAAGTTCAGAAAAGACTGCAATATGCATATGACAACAATTTATATTATCCCCAGTGTGTTCATATTTATTTTCGACATGCATAGTTTTTCGGCTTAATTTCTTGAAGCAGCCTCTGGATCGAAAAGGTGTTTAGGCTCTCCTCCCAAAGAGAGGAAGCAGAGGCAGTTATTGGATGACAAGATCAGGTCAGATGATCAGACCCTAGCCTTTCTTGGCTATCTCTACCTCTGTACGGAGTACCACGTTTCTGAAACTACATATCCTACTTGGTTGTTGTGCAATTCTTTCTATCTGTTGGCTGCTGCATCTGATATTCTGTAGGAATTCTCTGCTTTCATTGCTAGAAGCTGCACTTCTCTGTGCCTGCAAAAGTTCAAGAGTCATAAAAAATCCTGCTAGCTGGCTCACACTGCTCAAGGGTAAAAAAAAAAAAATCCTCCTAGGCTCAGTTCACAAAGTAATTCCTAAGCATGCAAACATAACCGCACACTGTTTGTGAAGTTTGTTTACATTGATTCAAGCAGGAAAACACTATTCTAAAAGGACTAAGAGCCACAAAAATATGTACATTGAATCCAGGAATAGGAATTTTCATATACACAATTTTCAAGGTATTATAGTAAGTTGCTTTCTTATTCGAAAATTGCTTATTGCATATATGTATATCTTTTCCAAATATGTTCAAATAAACACTAGATATGTGAAAGGTAAGTTCTGCATAATAAAATGGCAGTTCTAACTTTTCCGTATATGCTCTAGTAATCACTAGATACGTGAATGTTAACACAAACACGATAGTAAATTTATCGGTGGTGGACTTTCTTCTAGCTAGGTCTACAAATATCATTCACAGAGATGCAATAGTCACTAGCCACCCAAGTTGTCCTCGTTAGGATTGTCTCCTAGGAGTCTAGGACTGTCGCGCACCCCATTTCTGAGATGCACTGTGATACACGTATCAGTCCTTGGATCAGTAGCTGATATGCACAACACAACAGAATTTATATCAAAAGCATACTTCGAAAGGAAAAACTAACCTGAAACAGGACTTTTAGTTACCACACCATGAGGATTTCTACGATCCTACACCGGTTGACCAACTAAAAGCAGAGCAGGCAGCGAAACACCAGGGCCCAAATCCACAAACAGACTTGGAAAGCAGAACAAAACCAGCACAACATCTACGCAATCCTCACTGTCTAAAACCACAAATGCAGGCGGATGAGTACATAAGGTACTCAGCAAGCTCCAACACTAAGCAAAGGTATAAATATAGATGCACAATGGATATAGCAAGGATGAGACAGCAAGATCCATGTTGCAAAAAGCGAGTTTTATGCAATATTCACTACTGAAGATTTCAGAAGGGAGTGAAAGCATTTATTATCCATATATTAATAAGTTGAACCTGTGGGAGTACAAACCGTTCCCACCAGCTCTCTAATTTTTAACTGAAAGGGCCTCCACTATCCTCTCCAGACACTTTCCAAAGCACAGGTAGCTACACCCACTCACACTTCAAGGCAGTATAGAAAATCTAATCGTAGGGTGCCCGAACAGTAGCATGTCAATACCGTGACAACGGCCTATCCGGAAGGATTTTTAACTCTGCAGAGGTTGTACACTATACCCACAGGTTATGCTACTCTTGATCATTAGAGTTGCATAACGCCCATCTCACATCTACGCAGTTTTTCACAGATTTCACTCAAGGTGCAAACAGGGGCCATCCCTCAGGGTTTTTCAGGCCGTCGACGCGTCGGTACATTCTCGAAGCCGGGTCGTGAATATCCACCACATTCACGCCTTTTCCTGGTCCCCTCCAATCCTCGGGTATTACCAAACCAGAGGCTATATCCGCGGGCTTACGCTCCCGTGACGCGGGTAATTACCGTCGAAGGCCAGGCAACGAGTTATCTCACGCCCTTCTCCTGTTCTCTTGTGTCTTCACTACCGACCCCCCAGTGGTTCGATGTGAAAAGAATACGTAGAGGGAATAAGTCCTGCTCAAAATGTATATGTTCTGTGGTTGCACGGGAATTACTAAGTCGATGGCTAACGAACCGGTCTTTATATGACAGAGGTGGTGGTCTCGTCCACGGTAGGTGGACCACAGCGAAGCCTACACACCTATCACCATCACCTCAGGTGAGCCCCACCCCACGGCCAGAAACATCCCCTCTTCACCTAGCACCAGTTGTTCTAATCCCGCCCCCTTTTATTTGTACTCACACCACCAAACTCTTTCAACTCATTTTGTCAATTAATGGTATATGGTGCGGCGGTGCGGAGCACCGCAAATGGGGTCCTAAGCAGATCTAGTATAAGGTAATATCCGTTCCGTAAAACTATCTAGGAACAGAATCTCTATAGCTATCAAGGACACTTCGTCAATGGTTTTTAAAGAAGATATTCATATCTATACAGCAAGTTACTGACATAAATATAAATACCTAGGAACAAGTAAGATTATTACTAATACAATGTTTCAAACCAAAATATCATGCATAGCAGAATAAATAGGCACTATAAGAGCATTAGCAAAATATAGGTTCCAATATAAGGTTAGAGCTTACCTGCAAACTCCTGAATCTTCAAGCTTGAGGTTGAAGGCTTCTTCTTCAAGATCTCAATCTTCAGTCTCTGGCTTCGCGCCCAATCTACGAGCTTCTCTTCATATGTAGACCTTCTGGTCCCTCTTAAGGCTTGACTCTTCCTTACACTCAGCGTTATCTACGCGAAGGAAAAGCCTAATAAAACTACTGCGAAAGAAACACAACTCAAGAAGGAGCGATAAAATTCAAAGAACTCCAACTAAGAACCAGATAACACCGCGAGAAAAACTTAGGGCAAGTCATGTATGTTGCAGTGCCTATTGACATAGAGTGAGGTTCGGTGAAGGGTTAACATGCATTTTTGCTAGTACGAGCAGAAACACGGTGTGTAGCTTATGTCATTTTGTGCATACCTTAATTTAGAGCTTTTAACTAAATAATCATATCGTTTATGCTAATAGGTGGCACGTGCACTAGTGTATGTCAATATATTTCACGGGCTTTCAGTGAATATTTCTTGATTCTACTGTACCATTGAACTCCTACGCTAAATATATGGTATTACTTTTGGTGCGGTGATGGGCATGCTATCATCATTAACTATCTAGTTTGTACCCACCTGAGTGTTTTACTTTAGATAATTAATGATCAATTACCTAGTTTAATGTATATAGTTAAACTTTTAAAACTAACAAGTGGTACATATGTGGGTGAATGCAAGACAGAATGCTTATAGGCTGCCATCTAAGTAATCATTTATTTTCTAATGTTTAGCTATTTGTATTTAACTATTAATCATATGATTCTAACCTTAGACTAGATTACTTAGTGCTAACATGGGTATGCATACTATAGTGTGCTAAATAATGGGGTTATGCTATGCTGTGGCGTGTCTTAGCTAGTATAAATCTATGCTTAGTATGCATCAAAGTTAAAGACTTGCACAAACAACGAGAATACAAAAGAAGAAACACGATTAAACTCAGCGAAGGACTTACTATTAAAACAAACTAGCAAGATCGGATGTTGGCTGAGGTTTGGATGATTCGATGTGGGTGATCTTGAGACAACGGTTCCAACGGTGTCAAACTCATTGAAAATGGAGTTGACGGGTGGCGGTGGTGAGACGAACAAGATATTCACGATGGGAAGATAGGAAATCTCCTCCGTGGACACGCTACCCGACATGTGTCCACAGCTGTCTGGTGTGTGTACAGGCGTGCGTGAAACAGGGGACGAAACTCGTGGAGATGTTGCCAGTTGGTCTGTGACCGAAAACTGGCAAAGGCTGTGTGGACAGAATCTCGGCCTGTGTCCACGGCCTCTGGACTCACGGGTGCCCAGAATCGGAGATTTCTCTGTGGACACAGAGTTCTGTGGCGTGTTCGTGGACACGTGAACATGTGAGCTGTGATCGTGTCCGTGGACATGTGGACTGTGACCGTGTCCGTGGACACGTGAACTGTGACGTGTCCGTAGACACGTGAAAGTGAAAGTTCGGGGTTTTGTGGAAGTTCGGGGTTCACGGGAAAGTTCGGGGTTCACAGGAAAGTTCGGGGTTCACGGGAAAGTTCGGGGTTCACGGGAAAGTTCGGGGTTCACGGGAAAGTTCGGGGTTTTTCGTGGACACGGCAACACAGGAAAACCGTGACGTGTTCGTGGACACGTGAAATCGTGACGTGTTCGTGGACACATGGACACGTGAAATCCGTGACGTGTCCGTGGACACGTGGACATGTGAAAACTGTGAAGTGTCCGGGGACACGTGGACACGTGAAATCGTGACGTGTCCGTGGACACAGGAAAACTGTGATCGTGTCCGTTGACACATGGACACGTGAAAACTGTGACGTATCCGTGGACAGGGGAACTGTGATCGTGTCTGTGGACATATGAAAACTGTGACGTGTCCGTGGACACGGGAACTGTGATCGTGTCCGTAGACACAGGGACACGTGAAAACTGTGACGTGCCCGTGGACACGTGAAAACTATGACGTGTCTGTGGACACGTGGAATCGTGACGTGTCCGTGGACACGTGAAATCATGACACGTCCTCCGAGTCTGGTAGTGACCCGACTGGGGGTCACAGATGCGTGACCGTGTCCAAGCTCGATTCGGGGCCACAGAAAGGTGTCCGTGTCCGAGCTCCAGGACGCATGTGAACGGATCAGCCGGCTACCGTGTCAGGGACACGTGCCGACTACCGTGTTCAATCCTCGTGGTGTGGGTGTGGGTGTTTCTGCAATTACCGAAATGAACGAGAGTCTTGATGTAACAGTGAAAAAGACTAAATCGCAAATAGCAAAAACTCCTGGAGGACCAATCTGTGATTTGATCGAGTACTACATGGCTAAGGAAGTTGACTGACGAATTCTAAAGGAATAAGGGAGCTTTTTTGCACAGTAACTTGTTACCTTTGGCTCCTCTGTCCAGAATGTGATGGACCGTAGCAGGGGGCCGGTCCTCGCACTCTGCCGTGGATGCCAGCGGCGCTGAGGCGGCCAGCCCGGTTGGGGAGCTGGGCTCTTCGTGTAAACTGGCAGGGACTAATCCGACATAATCAAAAGGCCAACAGGGCTTGAGTGAAATACTAATATCAAAAGAGTACGGGGGCCCTTCTGCAAAAAGGGGCTTTCCCCCTAGGTTGCTTCGTTCTCCACTCGGAGAACCGTGGACCGTGCGGTCAGAGCCGGTCCACGTGTTGGCCGTGAGCCGAAACGGCAGCCAGGCGGGGGGGTGGCTGGAGAGCCTCGGGGCCCAGGCACTGGAGCTAGACGGCGTCGCGGTGGATATGCTCGTGGATGCAATGGGGCCGGGGAGGCGACGCAGGACGCCGGCGACAGAGAAGGGGGCACAGCAGGGGGGGCGCGCGACGCTAGGCTGCGGTGAGGCCGAGCGGCCATGGAGCTACGACGTAGGAGCTAGGGGGCCGCGCGGTGGAGCTCATCGAGGGTTCAAAGGAGTTGGAATGGTGCTGCTCTGAGCCGGCAATGTCAGGGGCGGCGCGCCCCGGTGGTGCACGGCTGGGGCTCGGCTCCAAGCGACTTTCGCCCAAATCGGCGCGCTCCAGCTGGAGGGTAGACCGTGGGGATGACACACACTATGCCGGAAGGGGCCGCTCGCCGGAAGAGGCGAGTCGAGGTGGCGGCCAGCTTCTCGGGCAGGGCGACGGCGAGGGACGTTGTTGGGGTTCGATTCCGGTGGAATTGAGGAGCGGAGGGGCTTAGTCCGTGAGTGATGGCGAGCAGGATAGGCGCCGTGAGTGGCGCGATGGCCGGGAGGGCGCGCAAGGCGTGGTGGACGACATGGCGCTCGCGGTGACTGCCGGTTTCGGGAGCAGAGCGACAGTGAAACGACGCGAGGTTTTGAGTCCAATCGCGAGAAGGAAACAGACGAGGAGAGGAAGACGTGGCAGGGGCGAGGGGCGCCTGAGCTGCGCGTGGCAGCGTGCTGACGTCCACTTCAGGCGGCGCGAGGAAGAAGACAAGCGAGGAGGAGATAGGGCCGAAGAAAGGTGAAGACGCTGACAGGCGGGACCCGCGGATTTTTCTGATTTTTCGGAATTTCAGCCGCAACCTCTGTTTTTCCTTCAAAAGGTCAACTTGCTGAGCTCTGATAAACGTGAAAGTTTGCAGGGTTGAAGAACTTTTCAGGATGAACAACTTTCGTTTTAGGATTATCTTCAAATTCGGATTATATTTTCCTCCATAAAATTCAGATGACAAGTGGCTTTATGAGAGGAGTGAACTGATTTGGATAGGGTCAAATAGGATTAAGAGGAATCGGCTGGATTTGAAATTCAAGGATTTCTGTAGGTTTGGGATTTCAAACGAATTTGGTAAGATATAGGGATTCAAAGAATTGAATTCAAAACACAAAACAAATGATAAAGAAAAGAAAACAAAAAGGCTCAGTCGCTTGTCACACTTCAATTTTTAATATTTTAGAAATTTTCAATGTAGCTAAGTTTTAAATTTAGTGAGGTTTTTGCCTTTTGAAATAGGAAAGAAAAGAAAGGTGAGAGGTGAAAAGAAAATAGTTAGAGTGAAAATTTAAAAAAAATTTAAATTACGTATTTTTAGACTTGCCCTGAAATTCGGGATGTCACAAGGACTATGCATTTTCATGTAGTGTGTCTACATAGCAATTTGGGTGCTTTCACCCTTTTCACGTTGCATTTATAGAATCAAAGTTTGGAGGGGAAACCAGTTTGCATTTCATAGTTTGAGGAGAATCTATTTGATAAATTAAGAAATAAATGATCGCTAAATCATCAACATGCCCATACATATTTTAGTGGTTAGACGCAACTTTGCCACCTTATATGTTACAGAACTCAAGAAAATGCACCTGCTTTGAATAGGACTGATATAAAGACCGCTTGGCCATGTTTAGAGGAGTTGTACGTACGTGCATATATAAATAACTAGTAGGGCCCGTTTGGATCCCTTAATTAGTCTGAATTGAATTGGTTTCCAAAGTCTAACATGTTTGGCCGTCCTTTGGAATTGAATTGCCATTTTAGCCTGTTTCCAATCGTCAAATTGGTAGCCTGTGATGCACTTTCTGATCAAAACCATAGGAATTCACAGAATCGTCTCGGGTCCATCCCCATTTTTACTGACTCCGCACTGCCGCCACGAGGGCACGCGCCGTCGTCTACCCAAGGCGCACCCTGCGGGCGCCGCCTTCCCCCACTTCATCGCGCCACTGATTGCATCGCTGGATAGTTCGCCACGCGCCGTTGCCGGTGGAAAGATCGCAACCACTGCCTCTTCGTCATCCCTACGCCGCTCGACCAGTGCTTTTTCCCCGATGCCGACGAGGCCTCCCTGTCCTACCTCTCTTCCGAATCGGCTGCAGTGGCTGCCATGGTGCCCGATGTGGGTGGCGTCGAGCCAGCTGTGACACTAGACCAGGTGCCGTGGAGCCGTCCGACCAGTTCTTCTTCCCCGAGGTCGATGAGACCTCCCCGTCCTACCTCTTCTTCTCTGACAAAATCACCGGGGACGCAGCAAGAGGCAGAGGCCGCAGCAGAGCCTCTACTAGGAAATCAACTCCAGCATCTACCTCTGGCGTGCCTAGACACCCATGGAACCTCAAGGTCAACATCGTCTCAACTCCACTGATGAGGTCGCTTGCTGTTCCTTTCCCTGTCGTCGTCCTCCTGCTCACACTGCTGCATTTGAATTCCAATTGAAATATCCAGACAACATTTGAATTTTGATTCCTGGAAATCAATTCTATGAACGTCCAAACAAGAATATTAGAAAAGAATTAATTTCCAATTGATTCAATTCTATCCAATTCAATTCCTAGAATGTGATTCTTAGAAACAATTTCAATTCCATGGAGCCAAACAGGCACGTAGGTTATTTAATACATAATGAGGGAATTCTGCTATTTGCATATATAGGTGTTTATATTTTTCAGCAAAGAGGACTGTGTGATTATGGTTATTGTAGTGTGGTAAATAATTACATCTGTTTTCAAATGTGGCAATTTTTCTAATCCATTAGGAGAAATAAATTTATGTTAATTACCTGTCCAATTTTTGTGTGAAGAACACAAAACATGCTTTTATGACGTGGGCCCAAACACTGTATATGGTTTGTGTTGGCTATTTAGGATGGTATCTTTCACACATGTAGCCTTCTAGTAGATGTCTAGTCAAAGATGCAACTGCAAATAAAATTAGGTTCACAACCCTTCATGGATACTGCATGCTTCCCACAAAAAGGAATTAGTTTGTACGGTGGCCCAGAAAGTTCAAGGATTATCGGCAACCCTTTTGGCTATATATATATGGAACATCAATGGCAGACATTTCAAGATCGTTTCGAAGGCAACATTTCAATTGCAGGTACACATAGGGACCATTAAGAAAACATTTCTCTTCTATATGCCAAACTCTTGAGCATATCACAAAGGGCGGCAAAAATAAATAAATAAATTGTCACACATCAATAACCAGAACATACCCGGCATTGCACCAATTTAACATTGAATTTAATTTGTTAGAAGCACTACTTACGTTGGTTTTGGTATGACTAGGTATACGTATGCACCGAGTTGGCCTTCTCTTTTCATTCATGGACATCCTTTATTGGCTAGGACCACATATCTCTTAACAGTCAAATCTACTATTAATAACTATAACTCAGTACCGGTACTCAAATTTGACGACCTAAATTCGAATTCATGTTGGTTCCTATTAACATTCTGGATATTCTCTTCTAAATGAAACATCTTTACAGTCTTCTAGAAAATTTTCCTGTGGTATGCTTGAAAAAATATAAATAAATAAATGAACTAATTTACACCACATAGTTAAGTTTTTTATAAGTTCTAAATTAGGACAGACTAGTCAATGAGGTACAGCTAAAACAAACTAAATGACACACCCTGATCAGGGGACTTATGAAAAAACCAAATCAGTACTCCTACTTTTTGGCAACATCACCATGGCCACTTGATCCATAAGCTAGGGCTTAGGTACCTAGCTAGGCTACTTAGAGTAGTAACCTTCATGTTCCTCAAGCGCCGTAATATGTCGGGTTCAAGTCGCTCTCTCGTAATAAAGCCGTTGCTCAAATTGCAGCCGGGGCCTCTCATATGGATCGCATAGTTGTAAGATGGTACCTTTTTAGTAAAAAGAATAATGAAGCAAAGTGCCAATTGACAAAAGATCAACTTTGACTGTAAAGATTGAAAGAGATGCAATGTCATGTCCGTCTTTCAGACTTTGTTGCTAGCTAGGCATGATAGTAAGAGGTCTGAAGAGCAATCAGGTGACAGTGCCTCCAATATTTCTTAAATCCTTGCTGTATTTTGGAAAAGGTTCAAGAGAATTTAAATTTTAACTATATATCTACATATTTTAAGTCCTGATTAGTTTAACACAAAATCATACACTAGATCTCATGCTCCCACGCTCCCTGTTCACTAGTTTAGAGAATCTTTGAACCCCAAAAGAAATCAAGTTCAGAGCTTGATCTCTACTGTGCTTTGTGGGCCAAATGAAGTGCATGCATCACAAAACTTGAGGACATGATCCGGTATAGGAGAGTATATGGTTGGGGCTCAGAGTGACGCTAGGTTGCGGTCCAGCCGTGGTCCTTCCGGCCAGCGGGGAGCACGCACAGTAGCATGCATGCGGCGGCGTCGCAGACGTGGCAGGCCATCGCAGGCTCTCATACTCATACTGCTAACACCCACCTGTCACCTGTGATGGCATTAAAACGGCCAGATCATCACGAAGAGCAAGATTCTTGTCACCGCCATGTGGGTCCAGCGGACTTACTGTCCTACATGTCAGAGAACACACGGGCACAGAGTCGAGCGTCGGAGGATCAGTCGAGACAAAATTAGGCGCCGTTGCAGAGCCGGACGCGGATCCCTGCGACGTTTATCATTACTCCTACAACGAGTAGTACAGTACTGCGGACCACACGAATTCGACCGGGACCGCATGTCAGAGGCAGCGGCTCGCTCCTCGAGATCGAAAAATTCTAGCGCTACTACGGGCATTGCTGCGCCTCTGCGATCCACATAGGAGTAGCTCCAATCGTGTTCGGTGTTCCCCACCGGCTGCAGCTAGCAAAGTAGAGCGAAGGGCCACGGCGACCGGCCATGCGTATGCAACCATGATGGCTTTGTTATATTGGTTGTCTCGTAAAGTTTGAGCGATTATGGGTCTGTTTGGTTGATGTCTAACATTTGCACGTTTAATTTTAATCATGTCATAGATTTTTAAATAACTGTTTGATTTATTATTACAAATTTAATAAGTCATACTTTTTTTAGCACTCTGCCTAATATGTTATACTCTTGATATTTTACCAAATTTTACCATACTTGTTGATAAAAAATTATTAGTCATATTTTTTAGGTAAACCACACTTAACTAAGGTTAGATGTGATAAAGTTAGTACTAAACAAACATGCCCTTAAGATATCTCTAGCAATCCATTGCTTCATTGGTGTTCCTATCTACTCCCTTCGATACTATTATTTTTGATATTTTGGACATATCTTGAGTCAAACATTAGAAACATAAATTACAAATAACTCTAAAATAGTTAAATTTAAAAATTTGAAAACTATATAAATAAATTTGTCTTTAAAAATTGTTTCATAAAAGTATACATATGCCACTATTAAATAAAAACTTATGAAAAAAGTAAAAATCAAAGTTGCATTTTAAAGACCGTGTTATTATCTAAAACATTAAGAAATATAGAGCCGGAGGTAGTAAATGTTTTGGAGGAGCCTGGAGGTGTGGGGATGGATGCACCAAGTGTAGTGCTGCTATTTGCTAGGAGGAAAACAATTATAACGCTTCAGTGTCATACATCCAGCAGAGCGCCTAGAATCGGCGTGTTGCGATGGATCAGTATGTGGTCCTTGAGCCGATTAATGAGTTCACGGTTATCTGTCCTCGTCGGTGGCAACGTTCCGTGGATGGCACGACATTTCTTCTTATTGTTAGTTTGAATCAACAAATATCATCTGTTTATATCACTTGCATTTTATAGATCTGAACTTAGCTGTCCGAGTTTTCTCATTTTAAGAATTTGATGATCAATGAGGCTCTAGAGTAAATGGTTAACTTGGAATATGACTTTCGGTAGCCCCAGGCATGGTCACCGGGCGATGGAGGTGGCACACTGGTACCAAATTTGGGCATGGCGACTCCACGGATATGGAGCGCGACGTACGGTGGGGATCTGGAATACGGTACGGTCTGCAACGGTTTCGTCGGAGCTCCTCCTGTGAGTACAAGCTGCTACTCGTTCTTTACATGGATTTGTAATGACGGGCCTAAGTGTCCGTTGCTAGAAATATTTGGTTAGTAGTGGCATTTTCTTAGTGGCGGACATGGTGTCCAAGTGCCTTTAGGCCGGTCACTGCAAAAGATTTTTTAATACTTCCTTTGTCCCTGAAATGTGGTCGTTTTAGACCTCCAGGATGCAGTACCTTGCCGTCTCCGCCTCTCTTGGACAAAGTTTACTACTACGATCAGTTAATTATTACACCTAGCATAGTACCTATAGTGTCCAGTATTGTGGGACAAAGTTTCACTCTTAAAAACGACCATATTTCAAGGAGAAGTAGTTGTAATAAAAGACCAAAGTATGTTGTCAATTTAGACTATTCGAGAAACTTGCAGGATGCAAAAGGCGGATATCTGAAGGCATACAGACAGATCGCTTCAGAATCTAAAATCAAACTTGTCATTCTTATTAGAGATATCTATATTGTACTGCACGTATCTTAATCTACGAGATGAGATCAGTACTCTCTTTATATTTAAATTGACGTCGCTGTTGATTTTTACAATTAATTTTAACTATTTATTTTATTTAAAAAATTTATTCGAATATGTAAAAATTTAAATTGTAATTAAAATAATTTTAATAATAAATCAAATTATATCAAAATATATAAAATTTATTAATTTTTTAAATAAAACAAATAATTAAAATTAAATTTAAAAGTCAGCGACTTAAAAAAGAGAGAGAGCGATTCGAGAGATTAAATGAGCACGCATGACGAAACTGCCGGGATGACGTCGGCGTGTCGCAAACAATTGCTGCACGCGGACAAGGAAGCATGACATGCATGCATCGTCAGAAAAGGCTGCAGGATCTTTATAGTTCGTTATGTGCATGCATGCGCTGCGAGATGTGACCACTGCCGTTAACTGATTGAAAGTGGTACTCCCTCCCAGTGCGGGCTATATTGTTTGTAGGGTTTTAAGGCAAATTTAATATATATTTTTTTTAAGAATATATGTACTATTAATTAGTATTTTAAAAACTAGACATTTAAAAGTTAAAATAACAATAGAAATATCTAAGAACAAATGACAAGAAAAATATGAACTATTAGTTCTAATGATAAAAAAATTTCAAGCATCTTTGTTGTATAATTTTGAGCCACTAAAATAATAAAAAATAATTTTGCTGCTTTCCACTAGAATTAGAACGTAACTTTGATGGGCAATAGCATTTATGCAATAGTACATAAAATTAGAACAAAATAATGTAAAACATAGTTTAATTAGAGATAAATAGATGAAAATATAAATAGAAAAAAATATCACACCACCATTCCATGGGCCTTCATACATAAAAACATAGTAGAACAATTAGAGCATGACTAATGACTATTGGTAGTAGAAGTATATGTGAGTTTGTAGTAATAATTTTTTTACATAATGCGTATAGATACACATTAAAATTTGGGGCCCTCTTTAGGTTGGGCCCTAGGCCGGCACCCCTATGGCCATGCCTCTAAGATCTGTCCGGATTTATTTTCATGACTACAGTACAACTTTGAACAATAATATCTATAAATTTAATCAACATAATCAATACTCTCTCTGTTTTTAAATTGATGTTGTCGTTAACTTTTACAATCAACTTTGACTATTCGTCTTATTCAAAAAAATTTGCACGAATGTGTAAAATTTTAAGTTGTGATTCAAATAACTTTAATGGTAAATCAAATTATATTAAAATATATGAAATTTATTAAAAAAATTGAATAATACGAATGGTCAAAGTTAAATTTAAAAGTCAACGGCAATATCAATTAAAGAACGGAAGGAGTATAATATTTATATTTTTAAATTCATCATAAAAAATATTTTTATTATGATAATTTACTCTCTTCATCTCAAATTTTAAGTTATTTTGGACTTCTCAACTTTTTCAAATTATAAGTCGTTCTCACTTCGCAATACACTTTCTCACTTCTCAATACTTCTCCATTTCTATCTCTATCCTTCTCGTTTTCAGCACATCTCACCTTTTTTTTACTCAACTTAATTCTCGAGCTCAGTTCCAAATGATTTATAATTGGGGCAGAGTGAGTACATAATAATAAAATTAATTAAATTTATGAATATCATTGGTCAAAGTTATAGTCAATAAAATTAATTCTCGAGCTTTTATTAGGACGGAGGAAGGACCTTGTTTGTCTTACATACACCTTGGGTGAACCATGAGTTACAGTATAGATGGGCTTGTGAAGTAAAACAAATCAAATATGTCAAATTATTTTCCTTTCCATGTTGCTTTCCCTATACTTTAGGTTAGCAAACTATAAAATGGACACATCTAACGGTACCATTCACAATGTAGCATGGCAGAACCTGGCTCTTCAGCATTAGTGGTTATTAAATGAATCACGAGCGCTTTGGTTATTGCATGCGTAGTACGGCTGTACGACACCTGTGGTTCCATCTCAGTTTTGAATAACCACTTAATTCAAAGTACTTGTTGTGAAACTTAATTTGGAACCTTTTGATAAGCACATTTATGTCACTGTTAGTTTCTCTGGTGCAGCTCAGTCATCTATGAGTTTCTATAATAAGAGGCAGATTAAAGTAGATCCAAATGAATGTGTACCATTTATTTACGTTAATCTCAAAGCATAAATTGCTCTTTTACCTCCTAAAGGTAACTTTTCTTCAATAATTATTAATTATTTGATCATTTAGTTTGGAAAATAAATAAGTGAGTTTTAGCAAGTAATGGTAATAAAGGGATGTTTCCTTATATTAACTCAACATTTGATATCGAATTCATGTATCAGCTCTTAAGAGGTGAAATAACAGTTTAGTCTTTTTTAAAAGGACTCTAATATATATGATAACCAAAGGCGTATTAGTCAGGTTGCTGAAAATTAAAGGGACTTCAAGCCGGCCTCTAAAAGGGCCACCACGTTAAGCTAATTGTCTAGCCTGAGGGCCTGTTCAAGCCCATATTCTGCCAGGCCCAATAACAAACTGGTTCATGCCCATCGAGACGGCTAAACACCAATTATTTAGAACTTTGGGCCCAGATATCGACGGCAATATATGGCCCACGACCAATTTGGCACTATTTTATTTCGCGATCACGATCAATTTGACAGTACTCGAACATTGCTATTCACCTTCTCACAGCCACTACTTTTTTATATATTTTTTTATATCTTTTAGGATGGTGCCGCTACCTTTTATCAATAAGAATTACAACGATTTTGAAAAGAGGCATGCCCCTACTCCTAGTTACAGTTTCTCTCAGAAGAGGAGGCACATCTCAAGAGTGGTATACAAAAGAACTACAGATCATCAATCGGCCAAAGAATACAGACAGGGTTCTCAGCAACACCATACGCGCACTTCGTAGGTACAACTCACAAATAAGCGGAGCCATCACGTCCCCAGCCCAAATCAATCCAACGGTCTTCAACTCCAACGAAGGCGAGCCACGCCATGCCGTTCATGCGCTTCACGAAATCGATCGATCAGGCGACTCTGCAGTTGGCCCTGATCTTGCCGCTGCTGCCGGTGAGCACCTCGACGGTGCCCATCTTGACCATGGCCGCGGCGAAGTCGTTCTGGAACGTGGCCGGGTCGGTGGCGTAGGTGACCACCTGCACGGCCGTGTTGTTGTCGCTGAGCAGCGCCTGGTCCGACGACAGCAGGCCGCGGTTGGCCATGACGCCCTTGAAGAACCCCTCGTCGAACGCGCTGGGCGACACGGCGTCCATGGGCACGAGCGGGTCGCCTCCCGCCGGCGGGCACTGCCGCGCCAGCTGCGCCACGTACGCCGGGTCCATGGTCGGGTCCTGCCCCGCCGTCGTGCCCGACTGGGACAGCCGGCTGCTGAACGAGCTGCAGTGCGACGAGCCGATCGTGTGCGCCCCCGACAGGATCACCATCTCCTTCTGGGTCAGGCCCTTGGACGCGAAGATCTGCGTCAGCTGGGGGACGTTGGCCGTCGGCGGCGGCAGGTTCCCGTTCGTGTCCGACGCCAGTGAGGTGTTGCCGTCGAGACGCCCCGCCGGCACCTGGTACGAGTTCCCGCCGGCCTGTACACGGAACGCGAATAATTTTGTAAGCACGAGACAATGGAGCCATATGCATCGAGCTCTTCTCCTGGCTGCGCGCATTCTGGTCCGGCATCATGTGGTGCAGCGGCGGTGCGCGTCAAAAAGTTGGGGACACGGGTCACATAAGCAAGCTTTAGTAAATTCTAGTACTTGGTCATTGCAAAAGTTAAGATTTTATATGATCATGTCTGGTTTATTTTGAAAAAAGGTTTCGCTACAAGCTAAGATTGCTGCTACTTTGATGGTATGGTGGTACTCCCACCACCGTCCACTACTGACACTGCTAAAGCGAGAGCAATTAACGATGCTGCTTTGCACTGTGTGTGACTCTGAAATCTGAATGCGAGCTTGAATCGATAAAGTTAACTGTTGGTTTTACTTACCAGTGCGACGCTGTCCCTCGCCGCGAACGCGAGAATGTCCGCGCAGGAGACGACGCCGGAGCATGCCTGCTCCACGCGCGCCTTGATGCGGTCGATGACCTCGAACCCGCGGAGGCTGGTGTTGGGCCCGGCGTCCTTCTCCGCCGTGTTACCCGTCGTCGAGTCGATGAGCACCGACGCGTCGCATCCCTGCGCGCCAGACGACACAAACGAGGTGAGCTCAGCAGCCGCGTTGGCAGTCGAACACGCTAGCTAGCGCTTTGTTTAACTTGGCAGCCCGTGAATGAGTGGCTGACTGACTGACCCTGACGAAGCAGTCGTGGAAGTGGAGCCGGAGGAGGCCGGCGGCGAGGCCCGGGTTGGCCGCCACGGCGCTGCTGACCTCCTGCTGCGCGATGATCTCCGCGGCCGGGCACGAGCTGTCGTAGTACCCGACCCGCAGCTGCGCGCGCAGCCCCGTCGCCATCATCAGCACGACCAAAACCGTGGCTCGCAGGTAGTGCACCACCATGCCGCCGCCGCCGCCGCCGCATCTCCTCTGCACCTCCATTGTCGCCGCTGATCACTCTCTTTACGGCACTAGCAGCCAACAGCAACGCTTTTATACTCGCGCTTTGGCAGCAGGGAGCAGGCACCTCGATCGGTTGATCACCAGCTCTATGCTTCTCAGTTAAGGAAGGCGAGGCACTGAGCTGAGGAGAGCCAAATGTGTGTGCATAATCTACTCCCAGCTTAGTATATAACAATGCGGCAGAGGAGGGTTTAGGGGAATCTCGACAGCCCCCCGGGCGGCCGGGCCAGGCCAGTGTGCCATGAGTATGCAGGGCATGTGCAGAGGGGATAGGTTGGTAGAGAAGAAAGCCCTGGTGCAAATTGGGGTCCGGCCGGGCTTTTCTTCTGGTTTTCTGCCATGTTTTGGGGTGTAAACTGCTTTCTGCCATGATTGGGGGCGTGGAAGAAAAGCAAAGACAACGAGATCTGCGGCGTTTTACCTGCAGTAGATGGAGCGGCGGATAAGTGGACATACGAGAGCATCCATGAGGTGTTCGCCAGGGTTCGCCCGGCATTGGTGTCACCGTTTCATGCTGAATCAGTAAGTGAAATGCAGTGGTGTTAAAGGTCGAAGACGACGTTGACATGATGAACTGGGACGTCCCTTCCCTTTGCAGCTGCAATGCAAAATTAAGTTGGTGTCTGGCCTTTTTGGTGACTGAGCTTTTTTTTTTAGACCATTTTTGGTGACTGAGCTGATAGTCGTCATCGTCCCTTCAACGAAACGAGTAGTAATCATTTCCAAGACGGGCAACTTGCTTGTCGGTCCAGTTGATCGTCGAATGGTCCAAGTATTAGAACCTTTGCTCTGTTTATAGCAGTATTCTAAGCTTTACCTTTGAACCTTTGCTGCGTTTATAGTTGTACCTTTCCTTTCTGAACTAAGCAGGGCATCGGGTACTAAACGAACGGCGCCAAAGCCTAATTCCTGACAATCAATTCTGAATTTCTAAGTTCTTCACAGCTCGAAAGAACCCAGGGCGGATTAGAATCGGAACATGCATGATTGACGACCCCAATGATCAGTACAGTAGCACACGAGCACGAACACGCTTAGCTTTTCTACTCGTAATATTAAGAAACGATCACTGTAATGATATGCACAGTCCAAGAGGATTCGTTCGCCACGTTGCCGCCGAGCTGGAAACGATTAGTTTAGTCGGGTAACCAGGCACGACCGCGTTCAGTTCCGACTTCAGAGTCGTCATGCCATGTGTGTGTACGATATGAAAACAGGGAGGACTACTCCAGTTTTAGCTGTACGTGCAGAGAGATATGTAGCATTTTAGTTAGGCAAGTTGACGGTCGAGGTACCAACATGTTCTTCAGATCCAGTAGAAGAGGGTTATCAGGATTACGTACCCGAATATCTGTGGGCTTGAAGCGAATATAAAGATCTAACAATGGGCTACGGCCTATAGATTAATCTACAGCCCCTGAAAGACTTCAGCACGTCGAGCCACTGGAGAACAGTTGGGACCCCACGAGCACGAAAGCCCAACCAACGAAGGGTCGAGAACACATAACAACAAGACTTAATCGACCAACGGCTAGAAGCCAATAGTTCCGCTCCATCCTCAGGGGTCGACCACCGCCTTAACTGTCAACTTTTGACAAGTACGTAGATTTCTGACAATGTACAGCGAGAGATAAAGCATTCTAAAAGGCGGTAAAGCGAGGAGTCGACCACCGCTTTAACTGTTAAATTCTGACAAGTACGTAGATTTCTGACAACGTACAATGAGAGGTAAAGCATTCTAGAAGGCGGTAAAGTGACCAGACGATCGGTAAAACATTTCGGCAGGTGGTAAAGCGAAACAGAAAAGTATTCTTTGTCTCCTACGATTGGACAAACGATGAGCGAAGAATACCAATAATCTGCTCCGATGCCAGCGGGCACCAAAGGATCAACTTCGACGACGATCGTGGTTCTACTCGACAGAGAGCCAGTAGGTTTCGTAGGTGCCAAGTTTGTAACTTCGGGCCGATCTCTATATAAAAGAGTACCGGAGGCTTTACACGATAAGCAAATAACTAAGTCCGAACAACCACATCTACACACGCGTGCTAGCGCTTTAGCTCTAGCCAAGACCTTTTCACCATTGTATTCGTATTTTTGAGTTCATACGATTCGATCACTTTTCTTCTGTACGTAGCATATTACGTCTCATCGGCGGCTCGAACCAGGCTAATTCTTAGTCTTTCATAAATTAGGTCATTTTAAATACGAAGTGTGCACCGTATCTCCCTCCGAATACGTAAATTTTACTGTGCCGATGATCGAGACAAGGGCTTAATTAAACTAGGTAGCTGAACACTGACCCCGGGAGGTGTGAGAGCCGGCCGGCGTTTGAACCCTGTCGGAGGCGCACATGGACATCATCGTGTTTGGTAGAGCTCAGTCAGTTGCGGCGAGGTTTGTCGTTGGTGACGGAGTGGGAAGACCCGTGTCGTCTGGGCCACTGGTTTGACCACAGGGTATTGGTAAGGAGGAACCCATCGCGGCACGAAGCCGGAACAGTCGGTGCTCCGACAGCAATATGAACACGGTTCGCTTTGCTGCTGCTCGCAGGCTGCCTGCCATGCTGTTCGATTCCAAGGGGGTCCGTCCCGTAATCTTCGCGCGGCACAACTAAGCATGGATCGATGCCTTTGATCTGTCGCCGTTCCTGAAGGAATGATATCACCAGCCTTTCCTCCCTTCTACTCCTGTCTGAAAACACCTTGCCACCTGGTATCATCAGCTTTGCACGCAGCATCGAGCAGCGGGAGGGGAAAAGGCTTCATGTCGGGGGGTCTGGATTATTGCTGGACGAACGCAATGCTCGAGTCCTCCTCGCCGCTGGCACATGGCAAAAAGGCGGGAACACGCGTTCTGGTCGCCAAAGCAAAGCAAAGCGACTGCCTGGCCAGGAACAGCGCGAGATGTCGCTGCCTTTAGGAAAACCGTGCCGGACTGCTGGTGAGGTGTTTTTGACGCGTCGACGGGGTGAGGTGCTTTAGCCTCTTGGGCCAAAGCCTTTTTTTTTGATAGGTGGGCCAAAGCCTTGATATTGTAAGAGGCCTTGCGTAGCGCGAGGATTCGAGTTGGACCAAGGTTTCAGCCCACCAGTGTTATTATGGATTTCTCTAATGAATTGAGATTTTGTCTGTTTGGAGTTGGTCGTTGGATCCATTCCATATCCTCGTGCTAGCTGCATCACCATCCTGCATCCTCTCCAAGCAAATTAAAAAGTTCATGGATTCCTGGGCGCAGCATATCCCGCTTCAAACATTCATGGACTTGGATCTGTAAGTAAAATATTTTTTTGGTTGGGATATTTTATTTTTAGTTTAGACTAAAAATATTGAAACTTTTATTTTATTTTTTATCTTATAAACTTCATCTTCGACATGAATCTTAAAGCTGAAGTTGTGCCAAACATGATCGAAAAGCACATGGAAAAAATCTTTCTTATTATACTTCGTCCATTCTTAAGTTGTTGGTGTTAGAATAGCCATATTATTTTATTTTTAAACTAGAATTTTGATCTAACACTAGTAATTGCTGGCGTTAGAATTCTTGATCTAACGCTAGAAGAGGAATACTAATGGCAATTAGTATATACATTAGTTATTGTAATACGAACCAGCGTCATATAAGCCAAATGATTAGAGCAAGATGCAGTGTCAACTTTAGGAAGAGCATATATTCTGGGCAGATAAAATTATACATCAGTATGATGTTTATTCATTTGTTAACCAGACATTCTTTACCTGAACCAGCATGACAGAGGGGTACATCCGAAACTTTGGAACTTCAATAATTAAACACGAAAAAAGAAAATCGAAGGACCGATGAAAGAATAACGAAATGAATCAACTCAATCGTGCGTGCAATTCATAGTAGTCGTCGTGATCCTCCCGCATCACGTCCTGACCCTCCTGCAGTTGACGCGGACCTTGCCGGGGTTGGTGCCGCGGATACCGCCCATCTTTACCATGGCGGCGGCGAAGCTGCTCTTGAACAAGTTCGGGTTGTCCCGCAACTGCCTGACCCTGTACGCGGTGCGCGGCGAGTTGAGCGCGGCATCGGACTCGATGGCGGTGCGGTTGGCGAGCACGTTGGCGAAGTAGCTGGAGTCGAACGCGTACTGGCTGCCGGCGTCCAGGGCCACGCGGTTGTTCGGGTTGAAGTTGCACTGGCTCCGCAGGCTGTTCCGGTACACCGGGTCCATGCCCTTGTTGCCGTCGGTCGTGATCCGGTACCCGAACGTGCCGCAGTGCACCACGCCCACCGTGTGCGCGCCGGAGAGGACGACCAGGTCATCGAGCGACAGGCCCTTCTTGCCGAAGTACTGCGCGAGCACGTCCACGCTCCGCTGGTTCGACGGCGGGAGGTCGCCGGTCAGGCTCGCACGCGACACCGTGCCGTCCGGCCTGCCGGCGGGGACGGCGTACCCGAAACCACCGCTCTGTTGCCCATCAACGAAAATCAGACTCCATGACTCTTTGCACGCTGTCGTGCGCGCGTGTCAGGGGATGATGAGAAAAAAAAAATCGAGGGCGTAGTGTGTTTTTATTTACCAGCTTGACGCTGTCCCTGGCGGCGAACGCCAAGATATCAGCGCAGGTCACGGTCTCCTTGCACGTGGCCTCGAGCCTGGCCTTGATCCTGTCGACGACTTCGAACCCTCGCAGGGTCAGGTTCGGCTTCGCGTTCTTCTCGGCCTGCCCGTCGCTTGCGTCCAGCAGCAGCGAGCCGTCGCAGCCCTGTGAGAGACACGGTCGGTCCGAGATGAGCGAATCATGGAGCTAGCATGCCGAGGAACCCGACGCAACCCTGAACCTGGCTAGCTTACGGTACTACGCACATTGACGAAGCAGTCGTGGAAGTGCAGCCGGAGGAGGCTGGCCAGGATGGTCCTGTCGGCTGTCGCTGCCCTCTGGACCTCGTCGGCGACGATGGACTCGACGCTGCGGCACGTCTGGTTGTAGAACCCAACCCGGAGAGTCTGCGCGTCCGCGACCTGCAGGAACAGGCCGGCAACGACGACGGCGACCAGGAACCCTGCCCCCTTCACCATTGCCATCGCCCGTGAAAACACCTTGTGATCGATGATGGCCGGTGCGCAACTGTAAGAGTTCTCCGTAGCTAGTCTTGTGATTTGTGCACGATTGGCGACGGCGATGGTCTGGTGTATATATACGAAGAGCAGGGAACGTTAAGGACATCATTAGTGGCGCCGTGCAGTCCTGTTCGTTCTGTGATCGTGAAGCTAAACGGTGACTCGTGATCACGTCTAATTCGGCATAGAACGTGAGGCGGTGTAACGGTGAGGCAGCACTGCCATCAAGTATCAAAAGGAATTGTTAACTGGCCGTTGCGTGGTCAAGACGTGCTTCGGTGTAGTTACATGCCAACTGCCAAAAATGCAATTGACTATGGATGGCCACGGCTTGAAAACGAAGTGTTGGGAATTAGATACGCTTGATTCTGAAAAGTGTACACTGTCTGTTGCAGAGATTTGTCTGTGATACATGGATAAATCCCGAAAACTGTTACTACAAGATTTTATCAATTTTATTATTCGCAAAATCTTGTCAATGCAATTTGAAAAATGAAGGGAGAGAGAGACGTGTGGCAGAACCGTCCCAACACACTGGACGGCTCGCATAGGATTGATATCAGGCGATATTGAGCAACAATATCTAAATAGTACAACACGATTGATAATTTAAAATAGAAAATCGATTAAGTCTTACAATAAAGTTCAAGTAGTCTTAAGAAAAATAAGTTTAAAACATAGCGGAAGTAATAAGGAAGAGATACGACGGTTTTCTACTTATGAAACATATCTTGCCCTAAAACAGGCTTTACTCCTCGCGACCGGAGTTCGGTGAAGAGAGAATCGGTTCACAGGACCAGTTCGCAGGAGCCTCACCTTTTCACACTCTTTGACCGCAACAGCTACACCAGCAAGCTGCAGAGAGAGCTACACACAACAAAAAGAGAAAACAATAAACCGTGAGTACTAATTACTCAGCAAGTCTTACTCGTCAAAATGACTAACTACAGCCAACATCTAAGCATGAGAAATTGACTCAGAGAATGGCTATTGGCATAAAACATAGATCTAACCGTGGATCTTTACTTTCAATTTTTAGCGATAAGTTAAGTTCACGAAATGTAAATTTAATTTGCACTCTCATCTACTACAATTATAGTTGCCAAACAATTACCTATAAACTAAGCAAACAAATCATATTATTGTTATTGTTAGTCCAGTTGTTACTACGACATAACGCAATGAACAAGTGGTACTCGTTACTGTGAGGGACAGTGATTATAATCGATTTACACCAGCTGGGAAAAAACCGAAGTACACGACACGTACACGTTTCCCAGAAGCCGCACGTGCCACCTTTTGATAGGTCTTGAGGTGCTCGATCTTTCGGTGAGGTGATAACTATCGATTTGGTGGAGTCGACCCTCACGATCCGACTACAAACAAACAGGTCGTGTGCGCCTTAGCAATCGCAGAACCAATTCTGAATGGTTATTGACCGTGCTGGACAGCAAGATCAACCTGATCACGAAGATCAATTCCTGCAAGCAATCGAAGAACAAGCAAAAACAAGATGTGGCAAACCACGAATCTCTCACAATATGAGGTTTTTAAAGCTGTCTAATAAGTGGTCGTTGGACACAATTGAAGATCAAAAAGTTTGCATAAGAGCTAAACTATAACAAAAGAAAACCCAAATCTTTTTTGTGGCGGCTGGAACCTTTAAATAGGATGAAGGACGACTAGGAGGTGCGGGGGTCGTCCTCAAACCTTAGGACGCGCCTTTAATGGGCTCAACTTGATACAGGGCCATCGGCCTAAGTTGGGATGATGCAGCACCATCTGAATTGAAACAACAATTGCCGCTGATTCAGATGTGATATGAAGGTGAGGCTGTATCTATTCAAAAGTAGACTTGATGAGCTTTCCAGAATGTACTTAAACACTCAAATTAGATTTCATATGAAGTCGTGGCTTTTGTTGCAAGTTTGTACTGTTTTGCAGTCTGAATCCTTCATGTGTGAACATTTTCATTGACGTCCTCATCAGAGGATATAATGTCCACATCATCCTTACCCACTTGAATTAGAGTCATCCTCGACTCAAGGTCAGATTAAAGAACCGCCACTCCACCGTGCACTCCAAAAATCATAAGAGGTAGCGGCCACGGAGGTATTCTGAAGCGGTCAAGTAGTGCCACAAAGATCTCATGATTCTCTCCTTCTTTACAGCTAGTCGTCCACAGCTTGATCCAGTGGTCAAAATAATTTTTTGCTGTCATGTTGGAACAGGGGATGAGCACGTAGCTTGGCCACAACAGCAACTTCTCCTTCTCCATGAGCTGCTCCTGTTAATAGATTACAAAAGTAGAGAAATTTTGCAAAGCATTGTTAGTGTTAGTGCATGCTATTGTTTGATCCTGTTTTTGCATTTCAAAAGGGTATTTTAGATTAGTACAAATGACTATTTTAGATACTAAAAAATCTCTAATGTCATCGTATTTGCCAATAGCATAAAAACACAATTGCTAAAATGTTGCGAATTGCAATTCTGAAATAATCTCTTCACTAAGCTTTGCAGAACACTAGGATGAACATTGGGCAATTGCAGTTCAACACAAGCAGAATGAGAGGATCGAGATGTGGTGAGGGACTCACAGTGTGTTTCATTTTTCTTACTCTCCTGAAATATAGTAGGCAGCACACAAGCATCATTATCCATTATCTCATCAACTAGCATAACATCTTCTTTAATCTTTTTCTCACTCTCCTGCACGATGTTAGGCATAGAACAAGAAACAAAAGAGTGCTCTCTATCTAGTTGTGCTGTTTTAATAAAAGATAAAGTATCATACAACTCTTCTTTATTATATTTCCCTTGTGACAAGGCACATCAGCAATATATTCCATAATTTTCTGATGGTGATTGTTCAAGCTTGTATTTTTAGACGATAAAAGGTAATTTTCAGTAATACAAGCAAGCAAATAAAGGTGTGCGAGTGAGTAGTAAGTTTTAAAGACGAGCAAAATTTGGATTTCAGAATTGAGACCATTCATAAACCTTTTGATTTTATCTTCTCGGCATTCATCTAAGCCACCAAAAATGACACAAACCTTAAAGTCATGAAAGTATTCTTTAACAGTCATACTATTCTGCTTCAAATTGTCTAATTTAGCACGTAAATGATCAGCATAAAATGCAGGAACAAAGACATCTCTAAAATGATATTTGAAGTCTTTTCAAGATTTTAGAACTTTATTGTTTCCTACAAATGTATTTCCATTCAAGCAAAGCACTTTCAG
>BCLH01001704.1:62080-72481 GCA_001602315.1 Zoysia pacifica | reverse complement strand
CACCTTGTCTTATTGTATTACCTTTCTTATTTTTTTATGTACTTCTCTACATTTTAATCCCTGTATACAATAAGACCTGCTGATCTGTCATAATTGCAACAGCATCCGCATCTTTTCCTTAGCCGCCATCCTTTGTGTATTTGGAATACTTCCACTGAATTATTTTGGAAAAGATATGCAGCATATCCGATTTTCTTCACCATCATTAGAGGCATTTACGATTGGAAACGTGCAAACAAGATCAAGATGGTGAGTTGTAGAGCATCTCTTTGTTGGTTATTTATTGTATAACATCGGTGTTACAAGTGACATGGTTTACTTCTTGAATTCTGTTGATAACAGATTTTATTTTTTGCTGTTACTTACATATAATTCTCCACTAACAAAATCCATATTTATAGGTTCGTATGGACCACTGAATCATTACAAAATTTTTAGAAAATCATACATTCTCTTTAATTTACACCTATTTATCACCTTTTACCAAGTTTCCACCTATTTATAACTGCAGGCTCTGGGTCCATTGTGTCGTATTGTACATCATATCCGCTGTGGCTTGCTATCTGCTTTACCTGGTAAGATCAAGTAGTTGGGCCTATGAAAAAACTTAAATATTTCTCTTCCTTATGTTTAGGAACTTTTCTATTAAACTTTTTGTTTCTGTAGGAGTACAAGCATATTGCTAGACTGAGAATGCGTCATGTTTCTCAAGCAACAGGCAATACCAGCCATTTTATGGTCCTTGTTCGCGGCGTACCAAAATCAAGTAAAGAATCATTCAGTAGGATCATTGAGAGTTTCTTTACCAAGTATCATGCATCAAGTTATCTATCTCATCAAGTTGTCTGCAAAGTTGGAAAAGTTCAGAAGATAGTGGTAAGCAGTACTTACAATTATCAATGTAGTTCTTACTGGACGATGCAATGCAATGCAACCAGCATGATAATAATGATAACTTCGTATCTTCTCACTTGATATATCTCATCCATTTGTTATTTTCCAACTTTGATGACATTGACATTTGAGTCCTACGGCTATTTCCCAGCATGCATATTTGTTCATAGTTTGAAATTTTTCTAGAGTAACACAGGGAGTTAGAGATTTTTCTAATCATATAAAACACGATTACAATCAACAGCTATCTTGGCCACTGGACAAGTACTTTGTATGACACTGAGGCAAGAGCATAATATGCATATTTCTATTAGTCTGTCAAGCTGATTCATCGAGTGCCCTAGCATTTGCTAATATGGAAAATGATAAAACGTTTATAAGATCTTGCATGTAGTACTTGTAATGCCTCTATGTAATTTGTCCCATGTTATGTTATGCTCTACTTCAGAATATGTTCCTAGGATACTTACAATCTACTAGTGGGTAATGTTATTGATTGTTTGTTCAAAGAAATGCAACTTAAATTATCATTCATCTGGCCCAGGCTGAAGCATAAATATATGACAGATATGATGGCCCATTTCCCATGTGGGTCCACAGTCTCTTATCTGAGAGGGGGGCCACCTTTAAAATCTTTAAGTAATACTGCCACTGGATCTTCCATATTTTATTCCACTTTATTGTAGAAATTTTATTCTTGCATTTTCAGACTGGTGCAAAGAAGGCTTGCAGGAAGTTCAAACATTTCAAGGATACCACAGTTGACCAGAAATGCAGAGCAATTACATTTCGATGTTGTTTTTGTGGAGAGACTTCTAATTCGTTCCAGTTGTTGCCCAGTGAAATTGAGCAAGTGAGTGAAAAACCGCAAGAAAGCGAAGACCCTGATGTGAACGAATCGAGAATACACTTATCTGATGAGGTCAAACAAGCAAAACTATTTTTTATTAGCCCAACTAATAAATTATTCTAAGTAATTTAATTTTGAGTAATATGCATATAGGAATGCGGTGCTGCTTTTGTATTCTTCAAAACTCGGTATTCAGCACTAATTGTAGCAGAAATTCTTCAGACATCCAACCCTATGAGATGGGTCACTAGCCTGGCTCCGGAACGTGATGATATATACTGGTCAAATCTTTGGCTACCGTACAAACACACACATAGCTACACTTTTGGGTTCTATTGTTTTCATGTTCTTATTCCTTATACCGGTGACATTTATACAAGGTTTAACTCAGCTTCAGCAGCTGCAGCAAAGGCTCCCTTTCTTGAGGGGGACATTAAAAAAGTAAGTACTTTAATACACACCTTTTCTTATGTGGTTTTCTTAATTTTATTAATCATAGATTATGCACAATGTTAAAATGACTTAATTATCACTGATGATTAATCTATGTGGTTTTGCTTGAATTTTATCAACATACAGTATGCACACTATTGAACTGACTCAGCTTATAACTGATGATTAATTTTTGTTGGACACATGAAAGAACAATGTAATAGCAGCATTGGTTTGAACTTATGGGTACATTCCAATTATTGATGTAGCTGGGGGAGAAAGCAGCTTAAACAAACCACATTTTCATGAAGGGGCAATTGCAAAACCGGACCTCTTTTGTACTCCAATTCTGAAAATAGACCTTTTTTCTCAACTTTGTAAGAATTGACCTCTTTTTCAAATCCGAAGCAGCCAGCAGCCCCTATTCTGTTTGGAGCACTTAACGGTGTTAAATCTCATGTAAAAGGACATTCTTGCCCTTTGCAAAAATAGACCTCTTTTGTAGCAAACAAATTTAATTGTACCCTTGTTTTGAACATTGCGCAAATATGAATACGTGAATATTTTGTAGCACGATGTAAATGATTTAAAATATACTTTTTATTGAATAAAATTTGACTTAATTAAAAAAATTAGCAGCATATCCCATATTATTTCTACGACAAGCAAGCAACAATCAAAATCACAAACATATTGCTTAGATATCACAGTGAAACATAACATATCCAACACAATACTTGTCCAACAAAATCAACAGTCTCCGGTGACCATAGCATCATACAAGTTCAACAAAAATGAACCACAACACAATGCAAATTCAACAAAATCAGTCCACAACACCATACAAGTTCAACAAGTAGGTCACACATTACATGATAAATTTCAAAAACCAAACCATACACCAAGTCTTCCTCCGACAGTACCACTCCTCCTCCCTCCACTTCCCCTACCTCTTGTCCTTCCCCTTCCCCTTCCAGTAGCTATTCCTCCACCATCTATGGCACTTGCACCTTTATTTTCAGCAGCAGTCTCATGTGCACTTTTAATACCACTTGCACTAGGTTAGAATGAAGCAAATTAATTACAAAGAAGCAAAAATCAACAAGAAAAATTGATATTTAAATCGACTTTTCTTTTTGTTACCAACTTCATCGGATGCTTTGATCCTAGACACTTTTGGTCTCCCCGGTTTCCTCCTCAATTTAGGCTTCTTTAATTTGTATCGAACATCAAACCGTGGCCGTTGCTTTTGAGATGTTATTGGTTCAAAAACACCCTCATATATCTTTCTGAACCTTTCAACAGAGAAGTAACTATAGACAAAGTCTTCCATATTTACCTCTGAACTAACATTTGCAATGGTAGCTAAAGCATGACTGCAAGGTTTACCACAGACTTGCCAAGCCCTACAGCTACAAGTTTTTTCTCTCAAGTTGATTGCATGTCTAATTGTAGCCACTGTGACCTCCGCAGTTCCATTTTCACATATTAGAACTGCATGACCTTTGATATTTTTGCTTTGGGCATTGAGAGCTTTTGTAATAGCCGGGATGATTGTTCCCACCATTTTGTTACCTATTTTGCGCTGTAACGATCGGGTTTTCTTACCTTTCGATAAGACATGCAATCCCAGAAGGTTGGCAACACGTTTATCACAAGTGATCAATCAAAAATCATAACAGAGTGAGTAAACAAGGATAAGATAAATTAAATCAACGAGATTATCCATAAGACTTACTGAACTTCTTAAAGCAGAACAAAACTACCGAGAATCGAAGAACTGGAACAGCAGCGAAAGCAACAGACGAGAGCAAACACTAAGACGAACCACTTCCTCCATAGGCAACTCGAGTGCAGAAGTGAACCTCAAACCACAGCCGAAAGATGGACGAGAATGATCTTTTAGCTGACCTCTGAAAAAGAAGGGCGTGAAAAGCCGTGAGTACGTGAATACTCAGCAAACCGCGCACTACATATCAACAATGTATGCATGTAAATGATAGTTTCAAGGATAAAAGCTGACTCAAGTGCTAAATGCAAGTTCAAAACATTTTATTTTAAAGATGCAAAAAGTTATTTTTTAAACAGTCCAATTTTATTATCTTGCCCCACAGGGATCTCCGTTATCCCGAACGAGGGTTCATTTTAAATGCCGGTGTAATCTCCACACTCGGCCACAGCTCAAAGGCCAGGGTCCAAAACATTTTGAAATAAAAGAGGAGGAAGGAAAACAAAACTATTCAACGAGAATCACAACTCAGAGGGGTGTCCTTAAAAAAAGACGTGACAATGCGCATTGACTGTAACTCTGCAGAGTTTATGCACCTAGTCTCACGAGAAGTGGCATCATATCAAAGACCGCGGCCACAGCCCTCGATATAGTAACCACACAAGACCCATTCACAAGCTTTGACTGGCGCTATCCGTCCTCCAGTTTAGGGATCCTAAATGCCTACGCAATCGGGTCCTGGAGCTGTGAGGAGCCTAATACTGATCAGGTGAGGTATCTCGATCTCATGTGGGGAGTTATATCTCTACACCACACTAACACAACACCGTCAACCCACGGGTAAACAACCGGTCTAAGCAAGCTTCAAGGTCAAACCAACTGCCCATACAGAGTAATGTGGTGTGCATGGTAGTCGACTGAGCATACAAGGCTCGAAAGACTCGGTCTTTAATTGCCGGGGCAGGCACTATCTCCAACCTCGACACCGACAACAAGTCTCACGGAAAGATCCTAGCCCGGATCTTTTCGTTGTACCCGCAACAGGTACGCCCACAGGGACTTCTTAAAAGTCCCCCAGCACCTCATACTCCTACTTGTCTCCGTTAAATAGTTTGTTTAAAGTTATTTGCAAAACACACATTTGAATCACAGTTCAAAAGCATTTAACACAAATTCCATTTTTATAGTGATAAAGTGTGAAGTATAGTAAATAAATGCAACTAAGTATGGCTTAGCATAAAAGTAAAGTAAAAGTACTAAAGCAATCCTATGACTTATAATATATAGAACAATAAATAGGCACGGCTTGAGAATGTTGCTAGCATATTTTAAAATAGTTGACATGCAAATTATGGTTTCAAACAAAACATACAGTTTAAAAGTTAGGATCAAAATTGGTCAAGAAATGCGGCTTGCCTTGTGAGTCGATATCCCATCTGGGATATAGGTTCTTGTGTAGAGCAATCTTCAAAAACTCGGCAACATCTCCAGCTGGACAAACGGCACGAAAAACAGGTGAAACTGAAAAGGACAGCTCGACAACTACCAAAACAGACTCTACAGACAGATACACAGATCAGATAAGAACGGACTCTAAGACACGATCTCACGATCGTTTCTCGGGGAAAAGACACGGACTGGGCCGAACGCGTGAGAAACGGGGTTAGGACATGGTAGACGGCACGTGTCCAAGAATCTGGTCACACGTTGGCCCTAACAGGAAAGAACTGAGGCACAGTCACAGCCACGTGACCACAAGCTGGGTCACAGCCGGACCGTGGACACGTGTCCAAAGGCTTGGACACGGTGCCTGCCCACGTGACCCACAGGGTGGTCACCGGCTGCACGACTAGAGAATAAACTAGACACTACACGAGCTACGGATCGGCCTAACCAACAAGAAAGGAAACGAAGGACAAAAGTGCTCACCAAAACTGGAGCCAAAGTTGAAGCAAGACCACAAGGATGATGATCGAAGGCAAAAGCAGCGCCGGAACTCGACATGACCGAACAACCCCAAACTTGGGCTCGATCACAGCTGACTCCGCTGACTTTGGTCTAGAGCTGGAACTATCCCTGCACACAACAGAAAACCTAGACTTCAGCACCAAGTCATAGCCATGAGTTGCAAACTTTGCTAAGCGACCGGAAAGGTGAAGGAACAAGAGAACATAGCTCATCACAGCTTGGATCAACGAAGAGCTGATGGCGTCGTGGCATGGGAAGCTATCCGACGAGACGATCGATGAGCTATCCCTAGGTACAACAACATGGACGGTTGAACCTGCACTCTAAGTGGTGGCTGAAAGCAAAAACCGACCAAGGAAGAAGACGAAGAAGTCAACACTCACAGATTGAAATGAAACAACGAGAAACTGAACAGAGATAAAGAGATGCTCACCGATACTTGAGCAAGAACCGAAGGGAAGCTGTGGGAATACAGGCCGAGGTGATGACAGCATAGCTCAGATCCTGGACACCCGGACACAGAGAACAGCGGTGATCCGACGACCAAGGTAACGGTAGCGGTGTGACCACGACGACGGTGGCAGCTCCACCTCGACGACGCGACGACGGACGATGAGGACGGCATGAGCGACGACAGGGATGTAGCTTGAGACGAAGCCGAAGATGCTGGAATCGCAGAACAGGAGACGATGCGAACCTCGAAACCTTGCATTCAGATGGCCAGCAACACGGTTCACGCCTAACTGACTCCTAACTAAAGAAGTAGACAATGACATTAGATAGGGATGGAAACCAAGCACACACAATTGAAATTAAAAAGAGAAGATGCTGCGCAGCTCATCGAAGGCTTGATCTGAAGGGGGGGGGGGGGCGCTCGCGGAACAGGGCGACCTCAAGGTTGAAGATGAACGACACTGAAGACGACAAAGACGGCACGAGCAGTACGAGAGAAGACGACGGTGACCACATTGCTCAAACTGCTCCTTGATCTGACGCTACAGGAAAGGGGATCTGCTAGAAATTCTCTGCGTGCTAGAACTGAGCAATGAGGATGATGACAGCACCGACTCCAGAGTACCCAGCGTGACCACGGTCCTCGAACAGACGATCTGGACTCCCTGCACGGCCGAAGAAGACGAGACTAGGCAGTTCAAAGCGGTGAACCAAACTGAATCGGGAACATTCTACCGACCATGAAAACTCATCGGGGAAAAACTCAATCCACCAAAGAAGGATGCCGCAGCGGCTCGGAATGAAATGATGCAGACGGGTGAGGTCGACGAGCAAGGACGACGCGAAGATGAGTCCGAACGGGGAACGACCGATTAGTTGCTGGGTCGATGAAAGCGGCACCGGACGGAGAAGGGGGTTGAGGTCGATACAAATGCAACCGATGCGAATGACGAGGACCTGCAGCACGCGCGGCCGACGAAGACGGACAAGCAGGACGACATCTCTGCACAGAGATGAGGCATCGCGCATCCAGCGGCTAGAGGTCGACGGCGAGCAGGACAGTGAGGTCGAGGACGACGCGGGAACGACGGGTCGAGGGAGGAGAGGGTGCGCGGGGCTCAGTGCAGGGCAGAGAGGATCGAGACGGGGTGCACCAACGAGGACGGCGCACACAAGGGTCGGCACGAGGACGACAACGAGCAGCGATGCTGCGCGCGGCGCGACTCTGCGCGAGGGCGACGAGGCGGTGAAGACGGAGGCGCGAGGACGACGGTCGCCGGGACGAGGACGGTCGTTGATGAGAAGACGCTCAGAGACAAGGACAACGAACGGCACACGGACAGCGCAGCACTGAGCAGCACAGCTACGCGAGGTTTGACGGGGGTCGCGCAAGGACGGAGACGGAGACGCTCGTCGAGGATGGCTCGAGGACAGGCGACGATGAGGTCGACGAGGCTCGACGGGGACGGATCAGGGAGCTTGGGCGACGCTGATGGACGACGAGGACGGGGCGCCGCAGGACCGGCGAGTCGAGGTCAAGGAGGGGTCGACGCGCGTCGGGGATAGCACGGCGACGAGCGGCTTGAGGCGAGGACGTCGTCGATAGGGCGATGCTCACGCGCGGGCTCGTCGGAGCGCAGACACGAGACGTCACGAACAAGGCGAGGCTCGGGGTCGACGATGACAACGAGCTCTTGCGCGAGGTCGATGGAGGGCAGAGATGATGTCGATGACAGCGCGGTGCAGAGACGGGTTGGCGCAAGGAGACCGGGAGTCGTGCGGTGGCACAGATGAGGCAGCCAAGGGACTGCGGGGCGGCGCGGCGGCCAAGCGCGCGCGTAGAGCTGGGCGGTGCGGAGCAAGGGGAGACACGAGGCGCACGCCGGCTGGTGAAAAAGGTGCGAGGCGGTTGGAGATGGGGAGCGGTGGCCAGAGGTTGGGGAAGGCGGTTGGGCCGGCCAGCTGGAGCTCAGAAGGCTGGGGCGGGCGTCCAGCTGGGGGTGGGGTGGCGGCCGGTGAGCTGGAGGTGAGCAGAAGGCAGGCTGGCGGCTGGCTCCAAGGCAGCTAGGGTTGGAGTGGGAGCGACGAGAGCCGTTGAATCAGATGGAGATCGATGGTCGAGATCACAAGGACGCTAGCAGGCCGGTTGGGCTGAAAGGGAGGAGAGAAACCGGCCCATGACGGAAAACTGGGCTGTTACATGCGCCTTAATTCAAACTTTTTTTTGATCATTGTTCTTATCTGATCAAGCATTTAATTCAAACTTTTTTTTGATCATTGTTCTTATCTGATCAAGCATTTGCACAATATGCATATCTTTGGTTTTTGACACTCAACTATTGAAACTTTCAGAGAAGTTGTTGTTGATGTAGTCTACCTTGCATTATTCTTCGAACTTCTACTCCAAATGTGAGAATGGTTCTCATCTAACCACACCAATGCATCAGAATTCTTCTCTTCAATCTTACTTATATAAAAGTTGTACTTATCAATTGTGAAACTCTTAGCTGCAGCCCACATGTTCTGAGAATGTAAAGACCCTTTGTAATGCTTCTTCATGTTCTTCCACAAATGTCTCATGCGTTCTCTATGTTTCACCCTCGGAAATACATCATTCACTGCCACCTCTAATCCTTTTTCTGTATCAACAAGATAAATCATAATGCATCACATTTAAGTTTAAATGTAAAATTCAAGAGTTATCTTTAGATATTACTTTATCTGCATCTGTGCTGATAACCAACCCTATAGGATGACCAATGGCTTGCTTCAACTTCTCAATGAACCATGTTCAACTCTCCTTATACTCGGTCTCAATCACTCCATATGCAACTGAAAATAGCCAATTATGTCCATCAACAGCAACAACAGCTGCAAGCTGACCTCTTGACCTCCCTGTCAAGTGTGTAGAATTCATAGCTATGTAAGGCCTAAAACCTTGCAAAAAATATATTAGTATAATATCACAAATCTTAATAACACAAAAAAAAATGTTACACTAAAAATATTACCTTGCATCCAACGTATTTTGTCTGACAAGTAGAAGCAAAAAACTGCAACTTGCGGCCCTTATCTCTTCTCAAACATACAGCTCTAAGTCTCTTCTTATCTGATTTTATGGAACTAAAAGCATGATCATTTAGTATAGCATATTGAGTAATTGCATCTTTGCACTGCTTCACATCTGGAAAGACTGCCCCCACATCAATATATAGAGCATCAACATCATATGAGAAATTAAAAATGTCATCATCATCATTAGCATCTACTACTTCATCATCAAGATCATACTCAGAATCATCATCAGAGTCAGAAGAAGCAGCCAAATCAGTATCATAGCTACTATCACTCAATGCTCTAAGAAAATCTGTGTCAGAGTACATCCCCTCCTCATCAACTCCTACTGGATCCTCATCATATGCTTTTTTTTTGTTTATCGTCCCTCTTAGTGGATATAGCATCCTCTTGTGTGAGTTGAATTGAATCAACTCGAGGATCCAAATCTAGTGTAGGAGCACTTGGTGTTTCTAATACCTCATGAGTCAGTCTATTCCTCACAGTAAGATGCAATGCACGCTTGGTAGGTGAAAATTGAAGTGGACCATCAAAGTCTTTGATTATAGCATCAACGCGCACCTCTCCTTTATCTATGTTCAGCTGAATCCAATTAAGTAATTGTTCATCACTTTTTATTGAGAAAAAAGCATTAACATTATCTTCAAATGATTGCCACAAAGTGATATATTGCTTAGAACCCCACATGAAATGCTTAGCTATATGATTAATTAATTCCATCATCCCATAGCTACTTGCATCAACAACAACCGGTGGTAATGTTTTTCTTCCGCAATAAGTCTTAGGCCTCTCATCCGGAAGACTGAAATATGAATGCATTCTAACAATAATACTCACTTTCTTAGAAACCAACCTAAAATTAAATCATAGGGTAAACAATAAGCATTGTTGCTCCATAACAAACAAACACACTACCAACATTATGTTTATGACTTAAAACAAAAGATTGAAAGAATTGCTATACCGAGGATTTGTTGAAGTCGAATCCATCGCGAGCTCG
>BCLH01001704.1:7341-62070 GCA_001602315.1 Zoysia pacifica | reverse complement strand
GTGCCCGCGGCCCCGCCAGCTCGCGCTCTGCAGCCCCGAGCGCTCGCCGGCGGCCACCGCCTAGGGTTAGGGTTTGTGTAAAAGAGAGGGAGAGGAGAGAAGAGAGGAGTGAGGACAGGCCGCACGACAGAGGCCGCCGGGGGTAAGAATAGGAGAGGGGTAAACTTGTCTTTTTCTGTTTTTCTTTCTTTTTTTAATTTCGAAAATGAAACTCTAACTGACGGATTTCAAAAGAGGGGCAAACGGCTGCTTCGGATTTGAAAAAGAGGTCCATTCTTGCAAAGTTGAGAAAAGAGGTCCATTTTCAGAATTGGAGTCCAAAAGAGGTCCGGTTTTGCAATTGCCCCTTCTTTCATGAAAGATGATAGTCCCTTGTAGCCATTCTGACATTGTTCATTGTAACAGCAACTGATATTGAATTTTGTTTCATTTGCAGGAAATTTATGACCCATATAATAACTGGCTACTTTCCTAGTGTCATATTACAAGTATTTTTATATACTGTTCCCCCAATCATGATGCTATTTTCTACTTTAGAGGGACCTATATCTCACAGCGAAAGGAAGAGAAGTGCTTGCTGCAAAGTATTATACTTCACCATTTGGAATGTATTCTTTGTCAATGTCTTATCAGGTTCTGCAATCGGCCAAGTTATTTTTATCAGGTTCTGCAATCAGCCAAGTTATTTCTTTATCAAGCCCAAGAGACATTCCTATGCAGCTTGCTAGAGCAATTCCTTTGCAGGTAAATAAATACATCTATTGTATTGTTGTTATAAAGAGGTAAAATAAGATATATCTTAATCTTGTATTCATGTGCAATATTTATTTATTTCTTTTCTTCAGTAATTTGTTGCAGCTTTCTAAAGACTTTATTTACATTTCAGGCTACCTTCTTCACAACCCATGTTCTGACATCAGGATGGGCTAGTCTGTCATCAGAACTTCTGCAACTCTTTGGCCTCATATGGAACTTCGTACAAAGATATATTCTGAGAATGAAAGAAGATACTGATTTTATTTTTTCGTTTCCCTATCACACTGAAGTGCCAAAAGTTTGTTTGTTTGGACTACTGGGTTTCACATGCTCTGTACTAGCACCTATTGTCTTGCCCTTTCTACTGCTCTACTTCTTTCTTGGCTACATTGTGTATCGCAACCAGGTAAGAGATGAAGTTCCACTTGGATCCATATGCAAAACGTAGTTGATCTCCAGCTGAGTTGGTTAGTTGGTTCTTGTAGCACTCCTTAGGTCTTGGGTTCGACTCCCCGTGGAGCAAATTTCTCATGTCATGTCCCACGCCAAATCATAGGTCTAAGGCCCAGCCCAGGTCGTTGTTCATTCTCACGGGCTACATACCGCTATGTAAGAGTGGGGCAGGGTTCGGGGGGTTTCTCGACCTGCATAAGAAGGTTTTATTCTTAATGCAACACCTAGAGGCTTTTATGACAAGTAAATCCTGAAATTTGACAATGATATAAATTTGTTCAAGTTTTATATTTAGGTGAAGATGCAAAATTAGTGAAAATGCAACTTCCTTTTTTTTATCTATATATATTCTTTCATTTCTATATGTAGCTGGATTGAAAAATATGCAAAATTATGCTAAACATTCATTTAAGAATGCTTTCATGACTTGCATACATGTTCTTATTGTTGTCACATGAGAGGGCATTTTATTTGAAATGTAGAATTTTTTTTTGGCCAAGTCTAGTGTAATTTTAACATTTGTTTCCTAGTTTGTGAATTTTAGCTTGTGTTAAAAAACATGCCTTCTGTGCTTTCTCAATGTTTATTGCACAAAATATGACACTGGTGGTCTGTATTGGCCAATTGCACACAATACAACAATATTCTCCATCATCCTCACCCAGATCATTTGTCTTGGGGTTTTTGGCCTCAAAGGATCTACGGTGGCTGCTGGCTTTACTGTACCCCTGATCATCTTTACTCTTTTATTCAACCAGTTCTGCAGAAAGCGCCTTCTCCCATTGTTTAAGACTTTTCCTGCACAGGTTAATACAGTTTCTTGCATCTTGTGGAGTTTTTCAAATACTCCCTCCTTTCTTCATTAGGACAACAAATCTAGTTCATTTTTGAACTTCAATTCTTGTCCTAATGACAACATTTAAAAGTGGATGTATATATATATATATATATATATATATATATATACACTGCTATAGAATCCAAGAATAAACTCCGGGCATATTTAGTTCTGTTGATCACTGTTGCCCGGTCTTACCCCAAGGGCATGAAAATCCTTGTTAGAAGAGGAGGCCAGTTTTGCTCTTTCAAATGGCAGAAAAATCTTGTCGAGATTCAAATATTCTTGCGCAAGAGCAAGGCAAGACAAAAGTTGCCTAAGTAACCAGAGGCGCTCTCTCATAGTGGCACAACACCTGTATCTATCTTGTTTTGTATACCACAAAGCTTTATATCGAAACCTTGTCTAGTGGTAACCATAAAAATGAGTTTCTTACCCTTTTCGTGTTCTTTGTTTCTGGACCTGCACAGATTTTAATTGATATGGACAATGAAGATCAGCAATCAGGGAGTATGGAGGACCTGCATAATCGTCTTCACTCTGCTTACTTTCAGTTCCATGACACAGGTGACAATCCCTTGGAAGGAGTTGAAACTATCCGTCAAGATGGAGATGGAAGTAGCACTTCTGGTGAATCTAACAGAAAAGAAAGTGTCCATCAACCTGAAAGTGATCTATCTCACCCAACATTGAAAAGGCTCCCTGTCACTCAGCTACGAAACGCCGCACGTTCTCTTAGTTTCATCGTGAGATTGCAGAAAAGAGGCCTGATGGTATAGCACGTTCCTTCATCTGCATTCCACCCATGTAAATTCATCATCGATAAAACAATATACCTTTACTCATAGCACGTACAGAATATACATAGAATTTTGAATGCAAATTGACTTGATTGATTTTTCAGCATGCCATGTCTAGTTTTACTTACTACTACTCGTCCAGAATTGTTATTTTCATTCAGTTTCTTCATTTCTGTGCCTAGTTTTTTTTTAATTTAAAAGAAATGGACCATTAGGATTTGATGTTGTTGCAGTAGGCTGCTGTTTACCAGACTGATCTTTCCTAGTTGTTGCAACCCCATAATGTTATTCTTGTTCAAATTTAAGGGCACTTGATTTTATCATGGAGAACCTGAGGAATAGCCTTTTTGAAGCTTTTTTTTGCGAATCTTTTTGAAGCTTTTCTCTGAACCGTGCGCGGAACTGATTCCTGAACGGTGCTATGGCTGCAGGGAAGCGACAGAGCCAGCAAGCGCGGCGAGGAGGCATCCGAGGGAACAACCAAGATGGCTTGACATCAGAGGTAAAGAGGGAATTTATCGGCCATTATTCCATTAAACGAAATTACACAACACCATATGAGAAATGTACTACCCATTCCGTTCTAAATTATAAATCATTTTGAACTTCTCAATTTTTTTTAAAAATTTCAAATTATAAATTATTTTTATTTTTTTATATATCTTTTTCTCTTCTCAATACATATTTTTTCAATACATGTCTATACATGTCTGGTCTATCTCTCTCCGCCTCTACCATTTCATTTTTTTTAATTTTTTTTAATTTTCGTAACCAGCTCCAAAATAACTTATAAAACACAGGACGGAGGCCGTAACAAATAACCATCGTTGGCAACGGAGTGTCACACGCGACGGTTCGGCACGACCTGTACCGCCGCCGCAGGGGAGACTCCGCGCGCATCACATGATAGCGCACCAGGAGGTGGATGAGGCCTCCGCAGCGGCGCCTTCACCGGCGGCCGCCTTGTCGCTGGCTGGGGCTACTCCGGGCCAGCCGCGGCAGGCGCAGTGCTGGCCCTCGGGGATCTGCCGGTGCACGGACGCGACATGGCGGCCGCAGCCCGCCCATGTGGACTTGCCGCACGTCCCGCACTTCACCTGGTAGCACATGGCTCCTCCCGCTTCTTTCCTTTCTGCTCCTCTTTGCTACGCTGGGATGCCCGTACTCCTTGAAGCAATCTGAAGTCTGGAATCGATGTGGGGATGGTTTGAGGTTGGAAGAAGAATGGAGCAAGAGTATTTTATAAGACGCTCAGCCCTCTCCCTCGCCGATGCCCTTTGCCATTCGTTTGGTCCGTTGACAACTTTGTTTGACGAAGAAATCCGTGAAACAAATTGGATATCTGGGAAGCTGGCCTATGATGACGATCGCGTTTCCAATTTGACAATGCGTAAGAGTGTTGTTTACTCCTATGCGACAATATAATAGTTGGTGTTCGAGAAATGGATGTATGCGCCTAGCCATAGAAGATCCGAATAACCAACCAACTCATTGCTCACCTCACGCGCTCGGCTCGAGCCACTTGGGAGAGTTGAATTCCCGTTTCCAGCTCGTCTCTTTGAAACGTCGAAGTCCGACGTGCTCGTGTCCACCCGTTGACCTACAAGCAGAAACGGTCCTTTCTTGTTGAATGCCTTTACACCTGCCAATGAGGCAGAGTTACGTAGAATGGCAAGGGAAATGAAGTCCATGAACCGAGCCCGTTCGAGTTGAATTTAGACAGCACTGGCACTAGCAGGCGTTCTTCCAATAATCTGTCAAGACATGTGCTTTGAACCATTTCTTTTTACCAAAATTCAGCAAGCTGATATAGTTGCATGGTCCCCGAGAATCACAACTTATTGGATACACAAGAAGTTGTACATTTGGGCATTACCAAATCAAATTTGCACAGCCGGCCAGTCAGATATTCCTCTTCATTTTTAAATTATTGATACCGTTGATTTTTAACATAAATTTTAACCATTTGTTTTGATAAAAAAATTTGTTCAGATATGACAATTTTGCTATTATTTGCTTTATCAATAGTATTTAAAATATAATTAATGATTTTACATATTGAAATAATTTTTTTGAATATGACAAATTGTCAAAATTAATGTTAAAAGTTAATGGTGTCAATAATTTTAAAACGGATGTAGTAAGAGGAAAATTTTAGGACATAGGAATACCATTTAATACATTTTTTTAAACACATTTAATACATAGTATTCTAGGTTTGCTATGAGTACAGTGTATGAATCAGTAAGTCGAGTGGAAAGGGCCGCAAGACGAATACTGCCAAGTATTTATATGCGCTCACGTTCGATCGATCGGCTGGTCCCTTTGCCCGTGGTCCATTTGACACATGTAATTCGTTTTGGGAGGAGGTCTGTCACGTTAAACAAATAGTAGACAATGATATCCACGCGGTGGGCCGGTCTCGCTGCCACAACTACAAACGTTGATTAGAAAAAACATGTCACTGTTAGAGTGTATTGTTAGGTTAGCTAAAGATCTGATTTATTATGGTAGGTTAGATTAATTTATATATTTATCTCCTTTGGATTAATTGAGATCCAAGTATTATACCTCTATAAATACTGATCCTCGAATCACAGACTTATCAATCCATTATAGGCATGTTTGGATGGCTGCGTGGAGGCTGGCCAGGCAATTGGTGATTGGTTGCTTGTACAGTCTGGCTCATGGGAAGCGAGATTAGGTTATAATTAACAATTAATTAGTATATATTTAATAATATTAAAATATTTTAATGTAAAATAACCTTTAATATAATAGCTTAAGTATTGTATTATGCATTTAAATTAAAATAATATTTGTTTAATAATTATTTTGTAAATTAAATTTAACATATTATGTATTTATACAGTAAACCAAACATCATTTTTTTAAAGCATGGTTTCTTTCATGCGATCAGCCAAAGAAATTATAGGTTGGCCTGGCTACCTTGAGCCTGTCTCTCTGGATACGAGCTAGGCTGAGTCATACAGGCAGTCAAACAGACTTTATATCTCTCATGAGCAAATTGCTTATTTTCTCCTGTTTTGAGAAGCTATCTCTTATTTGTCCCTAAAAGTTTCAACTTTTCTTATATAACCAAATTCTATAACTCTACCCCTTTTATCCTTTTTTTTTTTCATATTTTTTAGCATGTGGATAATTTTACCCTTAACAAGTTATCTCTTATTTACCTCTAATTGAATAAATGAACAAAAAAGTTATTTATATTTTTCTTTTCAAATTACTAATTAATCAAGAACTAGGATATTATGAATAATATAATAATATAAGAACATAAGTACGCAACAATACTAATTTTACATATTATTATATTATTTTGAATGATATTATGAATGTGTTAAGTTATTTTCTACAATGTGTAAAATTAGTATTGTTTTTACTTATGTTCTTATATTATTATATTATTTATATTGTCTTAACTTTTGATTAATTATTAATCTAAAAAGAAACATAACTGATTTTTTCTTTATTTATTTAATTTAGGGTAAATAAGGGATAGCTTGTTGAGGTTAAAACTGTTCACAAACTCAAAAAATATATAAAAAAGATAGAGTTTTAGAATTTGAGTATATATGATAGGTAGAAATTTTTAGAAATAAATAAGAGATAGCTTCTCAAACAGGGAGAAATAATCTCTCATTCACTGGGGAAATAATCTCTCATTCTCTCACAGTGACAACTACGACCGTAAAAAGACCACATGCTAATCTTCGCAGAGGATCCAACCGGGCGAGCAACTCATCGCTTACCTCACGCGTACTACTACGCTGCGAGGGACAGTTGAGGAGTGCCCTTTCCAAATTCAATTCAAATTGAACTGTTGGTTATCCGTTGACCTCAGAAAAGAAGAAAGAAACGGGCCTTTTCTCATTCTCATTCTTGTTGAAGGGCCAGTCTTTTCTCGATTGTTGAGGGAGTACGTGTTCTTGGACTACTACAATTGCTCTTTCTAGAACTACCAGTAAAGTAACCTGTGAAATTCATTGGAATCTGAAGGCAGAGTTGAGTCCGGGACCAAAGAATCGAATCCGCTCAAGTAAGATCAGCGTTCTCTTGCAGGTTTCAGGTTTTAAGCCCGATGGGTCTACCAGGGGCCCTGTTCTCTTTACTAGCGGGTCTCTCTGATCACATACAGGAGCAGCGAGATTTATACCAGTTTCAAATTGACAAAAAAATTTAAAAAATGGGAGAAGTTTACTGTTGCTGCGTCCAGTCGAAGACGGCCGTCGAGTGCCTGTTCTTGGAAGGAAGCGCTTGGATTGGCAACTGTTGCCGTTGGTACACGCTTTGTTGAGACCCCAGTGCTAAATAAAAAATGTGGCTCTCAAATTATAAGAAAGCATGCACAGTAATTTTTTATGTGATTATAATAGAGAAGCCTCTATTATAAAAAAATATTAATAAAAACTATTAACTGTACAAACAAGATCAAATATCAATTCGTACAACAAAAAGACAAAGCGAACAAAGCTATATATGTACACAGATCAATCCAACTGAGGAAAACATGTTGACAACCTCTATATATGATTCTGATGGCTAGCTCAGCACTCTGAGGTCTGAAGATGATTTTATGCTTATTAGAGATAAACCAAAACAGCACAAACCAGGCCCCGAGCTATAGATGCTAAACCACTACGTAGAGTTCTTGCTTTCATTAGAATTAAAAAGTTGGATTCACTTGGACCAGAAAGAGACCTGATGTCAGACCTCCACTTATTTTATCAACTTATGCCAATATATTCTTCTAATATCTTTTTCTCTGTAACACAAATAATGTTAGAGTGTGTTGAATTTTTTTTTTCTCTGGTCAAGTAATAAGATTATAGTCTAATTAAGAATTGGAGGCCCCAAGTTTTTTGAGGGCCCTGGGCAGTCGCCCATGCTGCCCCTGCTAATCGACGGGGCTGGCCACGGCGATCCGCCAACTAATGTTCACTTCCTGCGCGGCCCGCTCCGCCGTCGGGTGACCCATCGTCGCCGCCAGTCCACCACTGTCGCATCGATTGGATGAGGAGGTGGCGCGGCAGCTGCTGGCTAGGGCTAGGAGTACCGCAGATCTCATTGGCTCCTTCCATGGAGCCGGCCGGCTGATGGGGATCATGGGAGTGGGATTAAGGCACGTTAAGTGGATGCCGCTGATTCAGAGCTGACGTTGGATGAAGATTGGAGGGTGGATATTGCTGGGCACATTACCATTAACGTGCCTTAAGCACGAGCTGACGTTGGATGGAGATTGGAGGGTGAATATTGCTAGGCACATTATGGATCAGGCTCGGAGTGGGACTCCGGCGACCAGCGAAGTGACCAAAGTAAATACTAGTACTGGTCCTCCTAGTAGCACTAATAAGGCAGTAGCACTGGCCGGACAGCGCTCCCGCGGATCACGAGCTCGTCGGCATGCCTTTTGCAGTGCTCGTTCAGAGACAGGGGGCGCCACACCAGTACTCGTACGTACGTAGTACTGCTCTCTGCTGAATTTCTCCGGCCCTCGCCCCACAGCGCGTGACTCTGCATGCATGTCCAAACAGGGGCTCCAGGCCATGCATGCCGGCCGCATGTGATCCTTCAATTCTTCCCTACTCGAGTTTCCTTGCCTCATCCTTCAGATTAGTTATTTTTTTCGAAGGAGAATTATATTATTGAAAAAGCACATTACATCTACGAGCTTTTACAACCACTCTGAAAAAACCGAAGATTACATAATGCAACCCTCAGCTTTCAGATATCTCATCTCTCCTCGCGATGAATGATTCCAACGCATCCTTCAGATTAGTTATGAACCTTCGTGCAGTGGAACCTCGCTGGTTCTCTATAGTAGGCTCCATTGTGGATTACTAATAGGTATAGCCGATATTTAGTAACAAATGCATCAACCAGTCACGCCAAAACTCTAAGCTGGTATCAGGAAACGATGGATAAATTCGCCTAAATTGATTTCATCGTTCATCTAAAATTATAAAAACCAGACCCATATTTTTAACGCTTTTGTAACCTTTCTCCTAGTACGTGCGGTCTTAATTTTGATCCAGATAATGGCGTCAATGTTGATCACCAATAAGAAGGGCAGTACTCCTACATTAGTAACATTATGGGTTCATGTCCTTCGTAACACTGTTGTTGAAGTGGGTGCTTAAGGACACTGGGTTATGGAGTACTGCAATGCGTCCGTCACTGTGCTGTGCCGTTGGCTGCTGACGGGTGCCTCTCGTACGGATGAGATGGCCCATTTGGTTTTTAGCGTAGAGTAGTTTAGTGCTCCGTGGCTGGGGTGGCCCAAAATGTACTCATGGAGGAACTGATGATGGCATGGCGCCAAAGCCAACACTAGGAACCCCAGTCGATCGAGGAGTCTGTGTGACCACCACGCCCGAATACGTTGTAGCACTGCATGCTTATTGCTTGGAATGAAGCATGCATGTGTTCGGCTTATACTGGCCATTTCAAAATGAATAATGTCCGGGCCAGGCCAGGCCAGGCACCGCCACTGGTTTTAGATAAGCCGGCCGGCGGTGGTAGCACAGTTTTCAGGCAGGGGGTCCTCCGCGCCGTGGCGACCTAACGAAGATGATATTCCGTGAGTGGCCGGTGGTGGTGAGGTGATATCGCGCTGTGCGACGTGACGAACCCGATCGGTCGAAGAAGACGGCTCGCCTGGACATGCTTTTTGGTCCGGCCTCGGCCGTTTCTAGACCCGTGGAAAGATCAATATATAATCGCCGCGGCAAGCCAAATTATTAATGCGCGCACAGAGACCTCACAGCTAGTTGAACGCGACGTCTCGCCTTGCGGCATTGGTGTTTCTGTTTCCCGAACGAAGCCAGAGCTCAATCAGCGCGCGCCGCGACGGCAGATTCTCGGCCGAGCGCGTGGATCCGCCGGGCCCGTCGAGGGCCCCGGCCGGCCGGTGGATGCGGAGGCAGCGATCGCGATTCGCGAGCGCTGTAGCGCGCGCGCGGTGCGCAACGGCGACCGGCGCGCGCGGCGCTAGCTCTGCCGGTCGATCGATCGGTCCGTTGGTGGTTGCCGCGTCGATCAGTCGATCACGTTGCGTCCCCGTCGCGCGCGGCGCTGCTGCTTGGGCGCTTCTACAGGATGGCGACCGTGCGCAGGCGCGTGCGCGGTTGGCCACGGCCGCGCGCCTCGGCTCGCGGCGTCGTCGTTGGTGGTTTCAGACGCGCGGCGCGCGGAGGCCGATGCGATGCGAGGTCGTTGTTAGGCGATGGAACAACGAGGACTTCATAGAATTTCCGCAACTATCGTACTCAGTCGGACACGCATCGCAAAGATAATAGTGTACTTTACTTCCGGAGAGAACGCGAACTAGTAGGAAAATTGATGCACCCACAGATCTGTCAACTACCGGTATCGGATTGCAGACTCGTTGAGTCCGTACGTCCCATATAGAGAAGGAGGATGTTGTTGGGGTGGTCCTGCATGCCTCCATCAGCTGGATCTCCATCTATCCTCCGGCACAAAGATGCAGGTTCAGACGTGCGCATCCTCGTAAACAAGATTCTTACGGGAGGTTTATCATCGTGCTTGAACTTAATAATAACCATTTATTTGGTTTTGAACTTAATAACAACCATTTATTTGGTTAAACCTACAGTTAACAATAAAGAGATCTCTACTGATAGGTACTTCAAGTTGTGGATCGAATCAAAAAATGACAATTCAGTACTAATTTTTAAAAATAAAAAACTAAGTTTAACTGATGAGAGAAAAGTATCTCAGGCACCTCTCAAACAACACTGTAACAAAACTCTTCTCGCTCAAGATACTCATTTGCTGTACGGTAAAATGGGCAAATTTAGTTTTGACCGTGCGCCCGTTCCCCGGCTCCGCGATGGCTCGTTCCCACTTCTCAGCCCCTAGCCTAGCGGCTCCCGACGGCTCCGTCCCAGCGGTTTGTCTAGGACTCAATCCCAAATCGATGATTGGAATCAACATCGCCGCCCTAGTTCCTGCCGCAGATCTGGGCCGTCGACGAGCTCCTGCAGTTCTCCGACTACGAGTCCAGCGACAAGGTAATTAAGACGCCAACCCGAACTAATGCTTGTTCTTGTAAAAAAAAATCTTGGCTCCTCTACAATCCTGATTAGAGATTTTTTCAACTCTTACCATCAAACACGTCGAACTTTCAATATTTACCATTCAATCTGCAAACCTTTCATTAACAGCCATTAAATACCGTCGACATTAGAAATACGAGTTTGAGAGATCGACAGATATTGTGAATAGAATCGAGTGTGCAAGAATTGTGAAGCTAATCACAAAGAGGACCCATACGAGTGGCTTAGACTGATTCGAACCTCTCAGAGGATAACAACTCTATGTCTAGTGAGTGTGTGTATTCTCTTACTCTGACAAACAGATGTCTTGTCTAATTAGGTAGGTTACATATTTATAAGAGGGACATGTCTCTTGTGGTAATGATAATTACTATGTCATAATACATAACGTCTATTTCTAATTACAACGAGTGCATCTATTAAGCGTAACGGTTCTTTAATTGGCGTTAACTCCCAGACAATCAATCGTGCTTCAAATGCCGCGTCGTGCGTCGTGAGGTCATAGGTAGTCGTTTCACATATGACCGTTCGTATCTAGGCCAAGGACTACGAATGTCTTCGGTAAATCTTGATTTCAGCTCATACCTGTTTGAGAGGCGAAAATTGAGGCATCGACATAAGCCTTTGAACACGTCTCCAAGTGGCGGCCTATCTTCAATTTTCAATAACTTGATCGATAAGATCGAACCGTATCTTCTCTCTGTCATTGCTGCTGTAAACTTGGAGAGGTGTTCAAATGACAAAATTCGATGGTTGGCTTCAATTTTTGTCTTTATTTTTATGCCTTGATTCCTGTTTCTGACCGGTCCGAGCGCTGCTCTTTCTCACTATTAGAGAGCAAAGACTAGATGTCCTTTGGGATCTCAAAGGATCATTCTCTGTCCATAAATAGAGAGGATGTGATAGATTTCTTCTTCGAAACACTTGCTCTCTTCAACCCCCTTTTCAAATCCTTGCGCAATAATCGCCTAGGCGTAACTATAGGCAAGAAGTGTTCTGTCAAGAGGATTCGATCTTCATCGACGAGTGTTGGAGATGATTCTTCTTTCGCAGCGACGCAGAAGCCTCCAGCCTCTGCTGTGCAAAGCGATCCGGCGGATCGTATTCCTTCTCCCAAGCTACCCAACATTGAGAAGATTTATGGGGTCCCTCTTGGTGAGTTTCTTGAACTAATGGAGGAGGATGAACAGTATGTCGTGGATCTAGAAGCTGATCCCGACACTTCTGGAGGTGCTGAGTTTGCTCAGCATCTTCGTGTCGAGTTGAATAAAAGCCACCGAAGGGTCCGAAGCTCTGATAAGGTGGTAGTCTTGAGTGACTCTGAAGAAGAGGATGACAATGGAGAGAACGAGGGCGTTGAAGCTCCTCCTCCGATTCTTCCTCATTCAGGACATCATTCCTTGATTTCTTTCTTAGGGAGAGAAGAAAAGGAAGAAGCGGCTGGCCAAGAGAATGCTGGTTTCTCCGAATCGTCTTCTCCTTTTGGTGCTCAAAAGGGGTCTTCGTCTAAGAATGGTGGAGATGATAGCTCTTCTTAGGTTTAGATTTTTTTTTCTCCTTAACTGGAGTTTTTGAACCAATAATGTAACTGTGATAGTGAAAAAATCTTGTATCATCTTTTATGAAGCTTTCTTTATTCTAAAAATGTGTAATGCTGAAGGATTTGGATACATCTTATGAAACATTTCTTAAGAATTTTGAATTTGTACTTGTTCGGGCTTACTTTCCTAATCGCATTATTGCAACTGTGGTTAGCCGAACCGTTCGTACTCAAAATTAGTCTATTCGAACGTTCAAGTATTGATATTTGAACTCCTCAAATGCGTTAAGCACTTTAGGCACAAACGACCGAACCCATTTAACGCGTTTGAGCACATCGGATATTTACACGTTGTAACCGAGCCCCTTGTGAGTGTTGAACTCATCGGACATGGAAAAGAGGATGCTGGGGGTCCCTTTTGCAGTGCATTGAGCACTTCGGGTGTTCGAGCATTGAGTCTTTGAGTGCGTTAAGTACGTCGGGCATTTTATCGCTTTTCCTCAGACTGATAGCTGTTCGAGCATTGAGCCCTTTGTATGCGTTAAGCACATCGGGTATTTTGCCGCTTCCCTTCGGACCGATAGCTGTTCAGGTATTCGGGTTTCTTTCCTAGAGAAGCTTTGTCGATTCGAATTTCAATAACTGACACTGCTGTGTCTTTATTAGGCCTAGCACTGAGAGAAAATTTCTCCATCATCTCAGCGCCGTTCCCCATTTTTTACTAATTCAAGCATCGTCACTTGAGCGACACTCTCCGCCGTCCTCAGATCGTCTTCTAGGTTATGTCCTCACCCAGACATTCATAATCTAGTAGTTCTTCTATGTCTCCTCCTGCGGCCCGCAGTGCCATAGCCTCTAGAAATGACGAGGACAAGACAAAGTATTGAAAGACTACCACTATGACTCAGAAGAGACTAAAGAGCCTATATGACCGAGGTATTATCCTTGAATTCGGAATATCTGAGATTTCAGAGATTAAAGATTATGCAGGGCCTTCTAATGGATAATTGGCGGTTTTTGAAGCACACCTTCTCTGCAGATTTTGTGTTCTTGCTTCAGAATTTCTTTTATCTGTCTGCCAAGCTTATAAGATAGAATTAGTTCACCTTAAACCTATTGCCGTGGCTTCTTTATGCATATTTGTAATGCTCTGTGAATGCTGCCTGGGAATCAAACCAGATCTCGCACTTTGGAAAACTTTGTATACATCTTCTTACTATGATAAACAAGTGATGGTCTTTTCGGTTAGCTTCACTCTAAGAAGTGAGAAACAATATATTGATCCATGCCTCAGAAAGAGCTAAAAAGTAAGTGATCATAGGTGGTTCCTCATGGAGATTCTAAACAAATCATAAGTAAAAGAGAAATACATAATGCCATAAATTGCTCTAAGTGCAAATGTTACTCTAAATAATTCCAACAGAATCAGGACACTCCTTGCAGAAATTCTGGAGCTCAAATGCAAGGGTCTGAATAGAAAAATCATTGTATATAAATTTATGCAAAGACGGTTGAATCCACTCACGATAAGGCATCCATTAGCCTTTGGTTATACCGGTCTTCAGGATACAGTAAGATCTTCTCTCAGTTTGGTGTTAAAAACGATATGAACATATTTTTGATACGTAGCTCCGGCATTTTTGAGGCTGAACAGCATCTTCACGTAGCAATAAACTCTGAACGGAGTGATGAACGTTGTTTTTTCTTTATCTTCAACTTTCATATTGATTTGATGATAGCCGGAGTAAGCATTAAGAAAACTCAATAATTTGCTGATGGACGTTAAGTCCACGATCTGATCAATTCGAGGCAGAGAATACTCATCTTTAGGACATGCTTTATTCAAATACATATAGGCAATACACATCCACCACGAACCATCGGATTTTTTTTACTAATACAGAATTTGCTAGTCATGTAGAATAATCTACCGTTCTAATGAACTCGATTTGTAATAGCCTAGTGATTTCTTCACGAATAGTGTTGCGCCTGTCTAGAGTGTACCTCAGTTCTTTTTGCTTGATCGGCTTGAGAGCCGGGTCAATTCCTTGTGCTCAATCACCTCTCTGGGGATCTCGGATATGTCCGAAGGTGTCCATGCAAAGACATCGGTGTTTGCCTGAAGGAAAGTGATAAGTGCAAGTTCCTATTTCGATGATAAGAAACCCCTAATGACAACTTGCTTCGCTGGCTCATTAGGATCCAGCGAAATATTCTTGTTCGGTGTTAGTGGCAGCACAATTTTTTCTTTGGGAGCCGACACTTCTGGAACTTTGACAGTGGGTTTTGATACAACAAGTATCGCACCACCATCTGTTCAGGTTTGCTTGAAAGAACTGACTTCTAAGACTCCTTGCTTGAAGTGACCTACACGAGTCAAGGAATTGATGTCGCACTTGACAGCCTCTTTTAGATCAGAGACGATCGTGATGACTCCTAGGGGTCTTGGCATCTTCATCGTAACGTAAGCTGAATGAACAGCAGCCATGAACTTAAGGAGAAATGGCCTTTCGAGGATACAATTGTACGCCGAATCAAAATCCACCACCTCGAATGTGAGAACTTCTCGACGCTTGTTGTCTCCGTGACCGCAAGCAATGGTCTGATCAATATTTCCCAAAGGCTTTGATGAAACCTATGAAATAACTCCGTGGAATCTTTCATCCACAAGCTGCAATGCTGCTAATGGCAAACCCATTTCCTCATAAGTACGTTTCATGAGGAGGTTCAAGGCCGCACCTGTATCGATGAGAGTTTTGGCAACATTGCTGCGGTAGATGGGTATCTTGACGACGAACAGCAAGTACCTGGTTGATAGCTCCGTCTTCGGGTGATCTTCAGGGCCGAACGTGATTGAGACTTCATGCCACCACATCTTTTTGCTAACGAAAATGTCATTGAGCACCTTCCGCTCGTACTTTTTATACTAGGTTTTAGATGGAACTGCAGTACTTCCACCGAAGATCATATTAACTTCGGAGAATTCTTTTTCATCTTCCTCTTCAACCCTCCGACGGCCCCTAGCTGGAGCGTCGAGTCGAGGTGTTGCCAGAGGTTCTAGAACATTTTTTTTCTTTTGATCAATGTAATAAGTACAATCAGTGAAGTTATGAAACCTGAACCGATGAACTGGGCTCCACTTCTGTGCATCTTCGGGTCTATCGAAGGGTCGTTTTTTTCCATGACGTTCACTGCCTTTCTTTTTAGCGACGTTGAGCTCTCGATCATCAGGCTTTTTGCGAGAGCTCTTAGTCTTGGCTTCTCCTGTAATCCAGGCTCGGGCTTTTGATGCTTTGATGCAAGTTTCAATAATTGACAAGAGGTGACCCACTGTTCATGGTTCCTCGATGGCTAGCCGTTTCGCGGTGTACACATCAGATACTCTTTCTCTGAAAGCTATAATGACCTCCAGATCTTCAATATGGGGAGTAGAATTTCTCGTCTAACTGAACCTCTTCACATAATTTCGAAGACTCATCGGGCTTTTGTTTGATGGTCCGAAGGGTTTTCGCTATCGAAGGCCTTTCAAAGGTCCTCTGAAAATTTTCGATGAAAGTCGCGTAGAGCTAATCCCAAGTTCGGAACCTGTACTCGATAAGATTAACCAGCCATGATCGGGCTGGCCCTGACAGAGAAGTAAGCAAATAATTAGCCTTTACTCTATCATTTTCTCAGCGGCTTCTATAACCGTGGAGTAAACATGAAAGAATTCTTCAGGATTAGATGATCCATCGTACTTCTCGATCGGGCCTGGCTTGAATTTCTCAGGTCACCGAATTTGACGAAGACTTGGAGCAAGAGCCTTAAATGAGCTCCAGCTTGATCGAGCCCGATGAGAAGCAACTTCAGTTGCCTCTCTATAACGTCTGTTGGCATCAATGTCATTGCACATATCATGTCTGCGCGGGTGTTCACCAGATTGACCCCTTTGACTTTGTTGCCTGTCGAGACTATACCGTAAATCTTCGACAGAGAGACGGTGTCCCTGTCGAGGAGATGTAGCCGAAGCAGAGAGTGCTCTTCGAGAGGATATACCTCCATGAGAATTGCCATGGCATGAAGTCTTATGCTGATTTTGGACTGACAGTGTAGAATGGCCTATACGACCTGTAATCTCTAGTTCTTGTTGGACCAATGACGCCAGGGGCGAACCATCAGCTGTTAAATGCTGCATGCACTCTAGGATTGTTTGGAGACGAGTAGCTTCAAATTCAGTTTGTAGATTTCTTACTAGAGGACCCGATAAGTTGGTCCTATGTACACTAGAATCAATGGTGAGAAGATTAGTCGATGACCCAGCAGAAGGTGTTGGATCATTCCTCCCAGCCACATTGATCTGTCACAACTCAATGTTCCGATTTCACTTCGGATACTTTATTTTTGAGGGATAATCCTCATCAGAGCCAAAGTCATCGTCGGTGCAGTCGTTGTCGCTGTCGCTACTGGAGTTGTAGCATTTCAGCCCAACCCAGTGAACTTGCCATTGATAAGGTTAAGAATCAATTTAAACTGGGCTAGTAGCTACTTCAATTGATCCTTTGAAGGACCAACACATGATCGAAACTTGAGTGGAACACATAGAATCTCAATCATAGTAGGCATTTTAAACGAGATCTGAAAAAAAGCTTCTACGAACTCCGGCCGATGGGTCAAAGAACCTTCTTCATCGGCGATAAAAACTAATGTTCCGAAATAGAACGTGGTGCCAACCGAGAAAACAAGGTTCTTTGAAGAGGCCATGGATGAAAGTTGAACTAACTTCACCTCACACTCCCCTTCCTGGCGCGCCTCTATCGACTTCTGAAATACTAGTGGTTTATACTGGTTCGGGTCTACCGGAAGATAACAATCCTATGTCCAATAAATGTGTATTTTCTTACTCTGAGAAATAGATAGTCTTGCCTTGTTGGATATGTTACATATTTATAAAAGAGACGTGTCTCTTGTGGTAATGATAATTACCATGTTATAACACTGATATTCTCTATTTCTAATTACAACGAGAGCGGCTATTAAGTATAATGATTTTTTAATTGGCGTTAACTCCCTGGCAATCAATCATGCTTCAAATGTCACGTCGTGCATCGTGAGGTCATGGGTAGCTATGCCACAGATGACCGTTTGTATCTAGGCCAAGGCCCACGAACGTTTTCGATAAATCTTGATTTCAGCCTACGCCTGTTCGGGAGACGAAAATTGAGGCATGAACAAATACTTTTTCATTTTGAAACATACTATTTCTTTGAAATTTTATCGGACGACTGGTTTTCAAAACTTTAAAAATTTGAAAAATTAAAAAATTTTGGAACACTGAAAACCAGTAAAACTGATGATAAACTGGTAAAACCGCGAGGTAAACAGGTGAATCCGGTGGGTTTTAAATTTTAAAAATGAAAACCGATAAAATAAAAAAACCGGCCGATACATAGAAAAAACGATCAAATTTTAATTTTTTATTTGAAACAATGTTTAAACATTTTTCACGAGTTCTAACCGTTCAAACGAAATAAAAAAACTTGAGAGCCAGACGCAGCCATCAATCGAGGGAATGAGCCGAGGCGGAGCCGCGGAATGACGACACGTGCGCACCGTTCGATCTGAGACGGGGCCACGCGGAGGCCATCGAAGCCGGGTTCGCAGCGCGGCTCTCGTGCGGCCGCAGAATTTTTTTTTTCACAACTGGGTGGTACAAGTCGAAGAAAATTTCCTGCGGACCGTCCGCACTGCGACGCGCTGCGGCCCGAGGCTGGATTCCTGCCGCATGGAGGCGGGGCCAGATCGCGGGGGCAGCGTGCGTTCCATCTGGGCGGTTCCCGAAACGTTCGGCGCGCTAGATTGAAGCTTTTCAGCCGACGCACTGGTGAGTATCGCCAGATGGCTCGTTCTGACCCAGCTTCGAAATAAGAAATATTTTGAAAAATCTAATGTAAGCTATCTTTAGTTAGAGTCAAAATTTTCCTAATAATATATATAATATTAAATATTTAACAAATCTAATGCCATTGTATAGTAACTTATATTTTTTTATTTCAAAATTGTTGTCATCATTGATTTTTAAAATTAACTTTAATCATTTGTATTATTCAAAAAATTAATTCAAATATATAAATTATAAACTGTGATTCAAATATTTTAATGATAAAGTAAATTAAAAAAAATATCATACTCATCAAATTTTTTAATGAAACAAATAGTTAAAATTGACGTTAGAAGTCAATGAAGATAATAATTTAAAAAGTGAGAGTACAGTATAATACATTATCAATACGCTATTGATGGTTAAAATTAAAGAACTTTAACTGTGAACAAATGTATAAATACTTACTCCCTCTGGCCACAAAGAAGGTTGTTTTAGATAAAGATATGGTCTATAAAGCATAACTTTGACTTTTATTTTTTCTAAAAATATTTATTAAAAAGTAACATATTTATATTTTTATGAAAATACTCCTACTTTGTAAGACAAATCTAATCATATAATTTTTATAATTCTAAAATTAATATGTTAAAAGTCATTTGTAATTTATACTCCTAAAATATTGCCCTGAACGACTTTTTGATGAACCAAAGGAAGTATCATGAAATATTTTTCTATAAAAATATATTATGAAAGCTAATTTTAATAAAATACTAGATAAAAAAGTTATTGAGATTTTTTAGAATTTTATCAATTTCTTTTAACACGTTTCTTATTTTGAAGCTGGATCGGAACGAGCCGATGGACGCGACTCGCCAGTGCGTGGGCTGAAAAGCTTCGATCCAGCGAGCCGAACGATTCGGGAGCCGCCCAGAATAGAACCACGCCGCCCCTTCGATCTGGCCGTGCCTACACGCGGCACGAATCCGGCCTCGGGCCGCAGCGCGTCGCCGTGCGGAGCGTCCGCAGGAAATTTTTCTTCCGGTACAAGTTGGGTGAGGAAACACTGCCGCATGCACAGGATGCGCCCCAATTATGCGCGTCAAGTGCCGCCCGGTGTACGCGCGCCGGCGGCGGCAGCTCCCGCGCGAATCGCGCGCTCGTCTCCACGTCCACGTACCTTCGCCGGCGCCGCCCGGGCGCAGACGTCGCAGAGGGAGTGGAGGACCAGCGAGCCCTGCCTGCTGGTCTGGTGGGAGAACGCAGAGGGAAAAGACGTACGGCACTGGACCAGCCAAGCACCATCGTATCCGTCCATTGCCATGCATACACGCGCGCACATGCCCGCCGCAGATGTGTTCGGCAGGACTGAGGAACTATCCCCGCGCGAAGCACCTACGTACGCGCCCGTGCTGGATGCCCGACATCACCGTGCATGCGTACAGTAACAAATGTATGATGCACGGTGATTTTTCGTTTCGCCGATATATAAAAGAAAACGATCAGTATACATTTAACCATTAATCCTTATCAAGCTCGATCAGGTACTCCACTGAGATCGCTTTTGCGAACAAGACTAACGATTAGAACCAAGAAACTACCGGCACACCATATCTGTAAGGAGTACTTAGTCTATAAGCCGTATCCATTCATGGGAGCTTATGGCCGGTGGGAACTCTTACTGGATCACGAAACACATTAATCAGGACGCAGATCTGCAATGTTAAGCATTAAACCACCGTGTCTGAAACCTGCCTCGACATGCAACCACTCAAGCATGCAGCAGGCACCTTTAATTCACCCATTTGTTTGCTGTAGCTAGTTGCAGTACTGTAGTAGCTTGTACTCCTATAGTTGCACTAACTCTAACAGTCATATCTCTAACACATGTACCGTCATTTTAGTTAGGCAAATATGTACTCCAGCTCACGTACGTACGAGTCATCCAATCCAAACTTTTCCTGTTCTCATTGATCATTATGAAGTGTAGAGCGTGCATGAACTAGCTGAGGATCTTTCAGTCGGACCATAATGTGTCCATGTAACTATGTAAGTGAGCACAAGCTCCATAATATCAAGATGATGGATATTAGATCGATATGCAAAGCCGACGATCGAGTCGATCCAAATATTGTAGTTGCGTCCAATCTTTAATAATAATATTCGAATCTACAAGTCAAATGAGATTGGCCCCTATGCGCACATCGTACAGACCGAATGGCCCATCTTTCTTTTCCTTTTTTGCTTCGCTGATGCGCAGCATGCACGGTAGGTCCTCGAGTGGATTGAATGTTCTACTCCAACGTTGTGACCACCTAGAAATATATCAATGGAACGAAAAAAAACACCATTCATTCCGCTGATGCCGCATGTTGCCAGCTACTCCTACATTCATGTCAAGGCACTTAGTTTTCACGATCGTGATGTGCAGACATGACATTATTTAATAGTTGATGTGCATTCTGACCTGACATATTTGATTGTTTGATATTCTAGGTGGTTGTTAACATCATGGAAGGATGTTCTTTCTAAAACTATAAGGTGATTAATTTCCAAGTAGGAGTACGATTAATTGAATATTACGGGAAAATTTTGATGAGATTTTCTGCTTCCATTCCATGGGCCTAAACAGTTATTTATTCCTAAACATTACCTCTAGCAATGGTTGTTTTCTCCGTGTCAAAAATTTATTCCTGCTAACCAAAAGTTTGATTTCAAAGCTACTGAAAAGATAACCTCAGCAAAAATTTATCACACAAAAAAATATAATAGAGCATGGATAAAAGATTCAAACAATATGCAGCTAAGTATGTTTATATTAAGATAAATGACTAAAACAAGTAAAACTTTTTAATAAAAAGTCTGGCTATTTATAAAATTTTGAGTAGATGAAATTTTGTAGAACATTTAGAATAAAATAAACTCTAAAGGTGGACTTGTAAAAACTGGAAAACCTGAATTTTTTTATAAAGCAAATTGAACAAAAATACTCAGTGAGACCAAATTTATATTGTGTCTTGCTAAAATCGTCTTTGTTAGTGTGATGGGGGACAAATCCACATTTTGTCAGTGTGTTATAGACAATTTTGCTGTCTAGTTTTTACATTGAATTTGTGAGTCACAACTATTATCATTAGAAATTATAAAAGATGGTAATAAAATGTTTGATACAAATCATGTAAAACAATGAAAATATTAGGATTGATGAACTTGGATATGTTGCTTGTTTAAATATTTGATCAGTTGATCATGAATTCTTGATATATGGTTGTTGGTCGGCCTCACAGAGAGAATAGAAACTCTCCCGGTGGCTCGGAAGGCTAGAAAAGCAAATGTAAGGCAAGGTGCACAAGTTCAAACTTGGAACAGGGTACCTGATTTTAAGAAAAAACAATTTAGGGGAGCTACAGTACCATGAATCGGAATATATTTCTAACCGTTTGATCCGAAATAAACAATCCAAATTTGTCGTTATGGTACCGTAAATAGTAGCATGACAATATTTTGCTATAGTGCCATATAAACGGCAACTCTAAAATGCACGGGACTATTCACCTCCTTGGTCGATACTGTAATAATCACTATAGTACCTTGAATTTAGTCTTCCAGTTCAGAGGATTTGGATCCTTCAAACTTGTGGCTATTGTGGCACAGCGAGTGGTGTGCGAGAATGATGTGTGGAACACGACTTAGAAAAAGGGCTAAGGAACACGACTAACAACGACCGTTTTCTCTCGCCTTCCATTATTGTACCCTTTAAACTGTTCAGCTCTCTCTCTCTCTCTCTTTCTGATCTAGAATGGAAGGCAATCCATTACACAAGCTTCCCTTGCCCTAATGCCTCCTCCTCCTCTCATCCGAACACAATTAACTATCCTCAGATAACTATAGGCCGAGCTACATGGAGCAACCGCTGCCTCTTCTTGCCAGTAGCTCGAAATCCACCACGACCCCCTTCTATAACGCCTTAGATCAGAGAGGCACCACAGAAACTTCGCCGCCAGCTGAGGTGCCAACGCCGCCGGCGCCTGCTTCCTCGGATCCTTCTAGACAGTCCAACAACGAAGGGGGGTCGGAAACAATCAAAGCCAAGATCATGTCGCACCCTCTCTATCCGGCTCTCCTCAAAGCCTTCATAGATTGCAGGAAGGTACGTGCAAAGCATCTTCAAAGCTGATTTCGAATTGGGAAATTGTGGTTTGGGCATATTTCTTTGCTTTCGATTTCACTTATTAAATCTTACAATTTAGGACCGATCTGGTTGAGAAAGCTTGGTTCGTGTTTATATTATACTCTATTTTCCTAAGAAAAGATGATTTTTGGTTACTTGAGGTTGGCGCACCGCCGGATGTTGTTGGTCGGCTCTCCACCCTCGCCGGAGAGGTCGAGATGAATTCGAACGACAGGCAGGAACAACCTGAAGATGACGCAGAGCTCGATCAGTTCATGGTAACCAGATATATATCCACATGAACTTGCACTACTAATTAGACTCTAGTTTTTCTCAAGCAATATGTATGTAACTATGTATAGTTGAAGAAATGGATCTTCATTCCCTGGATGCAGGAGATGTACTGCCATATGCTGGAGCGGTACAGACAGGAGCTCACAAGACCAATCCAAGAAGCTGACGAGTTCTTCAGAACCATGGAGGCACAGATAGATTCGTTTGTGCTAGGTGCATACATCTTCCATTAAACTGAACTGATCTAAACTTTAAGCTCTATTTCGCGCCATCAGATTTTTTTCAGTAGCAACAGTGCTGAATGTTGCAGTGCATATATCCTGGTACAGGGCTTATTTCTCTATTAAGACAAGAAAACATTTGGTGCTGTAGTTTTCCATGTGATATGTTCTCTTGGCGCATAACATAGTGGCAAAACAGAATATGTTTTTAGATTAGTTAGCAGTATATATAAGAAGCAACCTAAGTATCGAGAAACAGTAATGTTCGTAAGATTGAACTGGAGTAGTTAATTTCCCCTACAGGGAAAGGGGTAAGCTAAAAGGTTTTTTGTGGCGTCAGATTGATCTGGAGTACCCAGGAGAGGTCCCACGTTCATGAGACGCTTTGTCTGAACTTGCTTTACTCAGTCGTTGCAGATTAGCAGCAGCACTTCACTGTTGCACCATGCGGCATGTCTTAGGTACTAATAAGTACTAAAAACTGAATTTGATGCGTTGTGACAATACCAAAACATAGTACTACTAATCAATTATAGTTACCCTCCCATGCCGTTACCTTCTGTGACCACCTGCTTAATTTTTTGTTGAACTTCTTGTGCAACTGCAATACTTAATACTACTCCCTCCGGTTTTAAAATATTGACACCGTTGACTTCTAATATTAACTTTGACTATTTATTTTATTTAAAAAATTTGTTTAAATATGTAAAATTTTATTATTATTATTTAATTTATCATTAGTAAAATTTAAATCATAACTAATAATTTTATACATTAGAATAAATTTTTTGAATAAGACGAATAGTCAGAGTTAGTGTTATAAGTTTAACAGTGTTAATAATTTAAAACCAGAAGGAGTACTTACCAAGTACTGCATACTGATCTAACTAGCTTGGCCCATTAATTGTTGCATGAAACTATAATTAACATCATCCTCCACTGATTAATGTGCTTCCAGGTTAGTTAGTACCAATCTACCTCTTGTAGAGTTCCATGTATCCAACTGTTCTTCGTCAGAACTTTGGTGTCTTGGCTCTCCATGGGTGGCATGTGGAGACTGGGCGCAGCGTCAAGCCGAAATGGGTCCTGTCGCAGCTCATTGTGCAGCCGCAGAAGGCCTGGCACTGCATGGCGGATTGCTGAGGACCGACGGTTGCAGTGGTCAGGCACCACTTAATACTAGCGGCCAAGCAAAGACGAAGGCTACACAGCAGCTGCAGCTCCAGCCATGCATCTCTCTTCTTAGGCATCGCAGTAACAAACCGCAGATCGTACTCCTATAGTAGATGAGCCCAGGGCTGCACTACATCTTGCCCCCTAGAGCACACCAGCTACAGCTAGCCGTCGGATCCGAGGTCGATCCGCGGTCCGGATGGCATGTCAGGGCCGGCTCAACTGTTCTGATGCCATGTTTTGGTTGCGTATGTCTCGTCAGGATTTGGACATAGATCGCGTCGCCATCGCCATGCCAGGGGTCTGCTGCGTCTGCATGATACTATAGTCGCCGTGTTTGCACTGCATGAGCATGTGATGGCCTGATTCATGGGTTCTCGTACGTTCAATAGTAACATTATTACATGGACATCTTTCCGTGAGTGACACAGGGAGTAGGTCTGGCTTAATCATGAAGAGATGATGAGTTTGTTGTTGAATGGTGGCGCGGTGGTGGGGTTTGCATCTGGTTATGTGTGACCTGATCAACTTTTGAACCTACATGTGGGGTAAATGGGCTTTTGTGTGCAGGAAAGACCAGTAAAAAGCATTGAGAATTTGAGATAGAAAAAATTCTTCCAGAAATGAAGTTCAAAAACGTGGCCTCAGTTTTCTTTCAGATAAAGGAAGCTCAATTATATTTCGGGATGAAATACTGTTTCTGATGAGACTAACTGTTAGTTCGATCATATCTGTTTATTGTTTCTGTAACAGGCTAACAGCTGGTGGTCACACATTTCTTTTTTGGCCTGCGACAAGCTAGTGATCTTTTAATATGGTGAGTGACATAAATTTCAGTAATGGTTATCTCACAGCTATGTGATGTTTGAAGCAGATGACAGAAGCTGTGAGCCAGGAGGAGGCGGTTCATCCGAGGAAGGCGAGCAGGAAACGGATGGCCTACCCGAGACCAGCGATGAAAACAAGGAGCTGAAGAACTGCCTCCTCAACAAGTACAGCGGCTACCTGAGCAGCCTGTGGAGGGAGCTTTCGAGGAAGAAGAAGAAGGGCAAGCTCCCGAGGGACGCGCGCCAGAAGCTCCTGCACTGGTGGCAGCTGCACTACAGGTGGCCCTACCCGTCGGTATGTGTTCGTTCGTCCTTCATGCCGCCGCCGCGTGCAGGGGCGGACCCAGCACTAGGGCCACTAGGGCCATGGCCCTGGTCTTAGCTCCTGATTATATTGAAGAGATTATCGATTTTTCTATAATCTTAGACAATTTGCACCATCTTTCAATGAAATGGCCCTAGTCTTCTCCCTAATCCTAGGTCCGCCCCTGGCCGCGTGGTCTCATGGCGTGGTGTGTGACACTGTGACTAGCTAAGATATTCAGATTTTGCATCAACTAATAATATCATGTCGACGCGTGCAGGAGCTGGAGAAGGCGGCGCTGGCGGAGTCGACGGGGCTTGACGGGAAGCAGATCAACAACTGGTTCATCAACCAGCGCAAGCGGCACTGGAAGCCAGCGCCGCCGCCTATGCTTGCGAGGGCGGACTACAGGTTGAACCCCCACAGCGGTGGCGCTTCGAGCAGCTCGGCTCATCACGCCGCTCTCCGCGGAGAAGGGCAGTACTTCGCCGGGGGAAGCTCGTACCCCCGTGGCCCGTGAGATGTGGGTGTGGCCTGCCTGCGTGAGCGCTGTGATCGTCTCGGCCGTCCTCCATGCATGGTTACTTGTTGCCGATACGAGATATACATCTGATACATACGTGATTAATTTGGGTGTGTGTGTGGTGCTACTCATATTGCGATATGATTATATCATGATATACTTACTTGATGTAGATTCTAGGTAACATTAAAGATACAAAGTTGTAAACTTAAATATTGTTTCGTTGTTGACATGTTTTCATTAGAAATGGTAGTATATATTGGGTGCATATATAATTTTACTATGCTAATAACTATCTATTTTGTACATTCATCTTAGCTAGAGAAGTGCCTTTTAACAAATGACAAATTTTCTGCTTGTGTTTCTGTATGGGTGAGGTTGCATTCTCCCGTGCATGCATGGTGGAAGCGTCTTCAGAGTGTTCGATCAAGTGTAGGGCAACAGTTACTGAGAGATGCTATAGTCTTGAGAGGTATTAAGTACCTCCACTTCTTCAACTAATCTCAGCTGCTGATTTTAAAATTTGATATCGAGTTCACTATTTTTGGTATCTTTATTAGATACCTCCCTGTTTTTATCCATTAAATTAGCTGTGGTTAAATTTAAACATTGTATCATTTCTCACAGTTAACTATTAAAAATACCACTTGCTATGGTTAATATATGATCTGACACTCGGATGGTTTGAAGTGACTTTTCGACAAATATGGTAACTTAGTAAACAAACCTTCCATAAATTAGAAAAAAAATAAACACTACTAGTATTTCACGGGTGCAAAAGAGATGCATCAAAATGATTGCAACATTTAAGGAATACTGTCAGGTCCCATATTCTTACTGAGATAAATACTCAAAGCTAAATCTGAAAAGAAATATTCCCAATCCATTTTATATTGTTGATTGAAATTATTTGAGCAAGTAATTAAATATGTATTTTATCCCTAGAACTATATGGTCTGATATTGATAATTCTGAAATCATCATGCTATCAAAAAAGTAAAAAACCTTGATGTATCGATTCATATCTAGACAAAATTTCTGAAATGTACAAATCCAGTATGGGTGCATGAGAAGAAAAATCTATGTCACTAAAGAGAGTAGAAGAATATATACAAGGCAGTTTCTAAAATAAATCAAAATTATTGTGGACGATTCCTTTGTGTTGTTGATATCGAGCCTTAAATTGTTCTTTTAACTCTTAAGAGGTTAAAGTTCTCTAATAATTATTAATTACAATAACATTCAATTTGGAAAGTAAACAGTTGGTTTTGGTAGGTGACGGCAATCAGGGATACATTATCAGTTGATATTAATTTTTTTTCTTATATTTTTTTAATTAAATCAACGGTTGAGATCAAATTTATATATTACCTTTTAAGAGGCAAAACAATAGCATTTCGTCTATCCTAGAAGGGCTCATATACAATACTGGAAAGTTGAAATGAGCTAAGTTTACTCTAATTCCTACATGACTCACATTCTCTCCTGAACAATGTTACCATATATATTGGGGACCTTTTTTATATATTCTTAAAAACCTACACAAACAATTTAAAACTCACTAATATAAATTTGAAATAGAATACTACAAATAAAACTTGTACTACCTTCGTCCCATAAAAAGATCATTATTTTTACTTTCAAAAACCACGTTTGACCACTCGTTTTATTCAATTTTTTTTAAATATAAAAACAAACAAGTTATGCTTATAGTATTTCTAATGATAAAGTAATTAACAATAAAATAAATTATATTTTCATAAATTTTTTAAATAAAACGAGTGGTCAAACTTAAAGTAAAAAAATTTTTTTTTTATGGGACAGAGAGAGTAACTATTTTACTGACTTTTTTTTTAGAAGAATTTTACTTTTAAAATTGGTGTACACATAGGAGTATATACCAACAAAAAGTGCACAAGACGTATCTGCTGATCATTTCACTAATTTTTTTTTATAATATAATCACGAGGTTTTATAGATCTTGACTTCATTTTGTACTGAAAATGGAGTGAAGAGCTCCCAGAACCCCAGAGCGTGACGCCCTCCACCGCCGGGTGAGCGTGCATCACCTCCAGCCTCCAAGATCCAGTTCGTCGGCGCACGTGCAGAAGTGCTCGTTCGCCGTGGACAGGTCCACCTCCGTCTCCGTGAACCAGTGCGTCAGTTAGGCCGAGCACCGCGAGCCTGTCAAACACCGCGGAGATGTCAAGCACCGCGTCAGTCCTGGTAGGACCCGCGCAGCATCTTGCTGCTCACGTTGTAGTGCTTAATCTTGCCCTTGCAGTCTTGTACCCGGTGAGCAGCCCGTCGAGGCGGCCCTTCACGGCGGCGGAGAGGTCGTCGGTGGAGAGCGTCTTCACTACACCCACTGCTGCACCAAGTTTTCCACCCACGGCTCCGTCCAGAACCACTTGGGCTCGTTCCCGAACACGGCCCAGTTGAAGTGCTTGGTGAAGAAGTCCACTAAGTCGTATCGTTGTCCATGTTGGTGCGCATGGTGCACTCGCCCAGGCCCAGCGGGAGGAAATGCTGTCGAACCCCTGGCGCACGCGCACCTCCGCCGTGACAGCGGCTCTGTACGTCCGCTTGAACACGACGTCGCGCTTGCGCACCTTGTCGGTGATTCTCCTGAGGTGCTTGACGCTGTCCTTGCGGTCGACGGGGGATTGGAACACCTGGAGGCCGGCGACAACGAGAATGAGGTCGACGCGGTCCTGAGAAGTTCTGGATGGATGATGTTGGCGCCGTAGTCCAGTTTCTGCAGCAAGTTTTTATTGGTTTCGTTCACCATTTCCAGATGAGCTGGGTATAGTGAGAAGGAAGTTTATCTGAAAATTGTTATGTTATGTTCTGTTCTGTTAATGGCAGCGTAGCATGTCATTTTCAGAACCCGTGAAGAAGCATAAGCATGGTTTTTGAATCTATGAATAAGGACATCTCATAGGCCATAGCTCCATTGTACTACATCCGTCTCAAAGTATATTTTTATCTTTTTTAACTGACACTTTGACTAATAATTTTTATATTTTCAGTTAAATTAAAAAAATCTAATATTTATATTTTTAAAATCATAAAATATCTAATTTATATTATTAAATTAATTAAATTTATCAAAATTATTAATCAAAGTCGTAGTAAACAAAATCTAAAAATAAACATACGTTGAGACGGAGGGTACAACCACATGCAAACAGACCGCCCTGAGTACATGACAAAACTTGCGAATACACCGAAGCGATCGACCTGAGACTGAGAGCAGAGCCTCCTGTCCTGAGCCACAGCTTCTCAGTCATCCGTGTTTCTTTCCCTCTGTCCTCTTGCCGCGCGAGCGAATCCGTCCACGAACCCCGCCAATCCATCTGCACACGCGCGCGCGCGCATAAAACGCCCGCACGCGCGCGCGCCCTGCCCTAATTAGCTATCCGAAGAAGAAGGCTCGGCTTCAGCTCAGCTGGTAGCCAACTTTCGCCTGTCCTCCCCGTCCCCTCCTCCGTCATCGCTGCCGCCGCCATTCCTCCCCCGCGCCAACCAGAACTTTTCCGATCTCAAATCGGTCATCACCAAAATGACCCACACTTTCCCGCTCGTGTTAGCTCTGCTCCTCCTCCTCCTTCTCGCTTCCGCGTGCACCAACGTCCACGCCACAGCTTCATTCGTCGAGGTCAGTTCTAACTTGTACGCAGCCATTGCAAGCGTCGCAGCGTTCAGTGCAGCCATTCGCCTGAGAGTTTTCTGATATTCTGCTCTCGGATCTTCTTGCAGGAGCAGAGCGTCGCAGGGATCAGAGGGGTGATAGGGTCGAGACCGCCGAGCTGCGAGGGGCGGTGCCGGTCGTGCGGCCACTGCGAGGCCGTGCAGGTGCCCATCTCCCCTCAAAAACTGCAGAAACAGAAGAGGAAGAAGCTCGGCCATGGAACCAGAGCTGCTGCTGTTCGTGGTGCTACTACCGTTGCTGGTGGTGGTGGTGGAAGCAGAGCAGTCCGGAATTCCTACGACGACCACTCCAACTACAAGCCACTGAGCTGGAGATGCAAGTGTGGGCGGCACATTTTGGAGCCGTGAGACGATCGAAGCACCTGCTTGAAGGGAGTTTGTCTATACCACCGGTACTAGTATAGGAGTAGGATCTTTTGAGTTTATGCAACTTGACTGATCTCATATGAAGGGATGCCACCTTTTTGGGGTTGAATGTGGACAGTAGAGTTAAAAAGCTCTCCCCATTGTAATGAATAGTAGCATCTCCTGTTCTTGATCCAAGACGTGGATGATTAATTAGTTACTACTACTTCTAATTTAGTAGTACAAGTAAACGAAGTTAAGTCTAATTTTTTTGGTAACGGAAAATAGCTCGGGCCAATTGGTGTTATATTGCTGGGGAGTTCTACTTGCCTTATCTTTGACTCGACTTTGTCCATCGACCGCCAGACCCATAAACGATGAACCATGGTACTCCATGCTCTCGTCAAGAAGCTCTTTTTGTTGACTCGGTTGTTTTCCAGATCAGTCCTAGATGTACCCAATCAGAAACAGATTTTTTCCAGTAGTCACTGGTTGTCGTTAACAACTTGGAAATAGCAGTTGCATGGCAGGAGGTTCAACGGCGCTATACTAGCTAAGCTATCCCTGTGCCATGTGAAGCTACTAGAGTGCAGAACAACAGAAGTAGGGTGAGAGACATGGGTTAGGTCTCTAGTCTTTTCTCGTGTTGCTTGGACACGCCACAACAGGATCCCGGCCGGCCCCAGGGCAGCAGAAAGCACGTTAAGCGAGCTTCATCGACCGATCGATTTATCCCTCTCCTACGTGTGCAAACGCTGCAAACCAGTGCTAGTCGGATACACATGATGCATTGCAGAGACAGAGAGAGAGAGAGAGAGAGAGAGAGAGAGAGAGAGAGAGAGAGAGATATGCATGCAATGGAAGAAAACAAGCTGCATGCTGCAGAAGACAGGAAGCTACCTGGGCTACGGCTTATCTGCGAGCGATTCCTTTCTTGCAAGGACATGAAAGCAGTACAGGAGGCGTTTGCTCCATATGGTAAGCCAGAAAGGCCTTTCGGCTCTCGCCCTGTCGTGGCATTTCGAGCAGCAGTAACAGTAAACAGTGTCCTCCTACATGATCGATCGAGCGTTCCAATCCAAGCCCCAGCAACGGTGGGCTCCGTGCCCTGGTCTGTAGTGTGTGCGCATCAAAGGACGCGCCGTGCAGTGCTGTCCTGCACCGTAACACTCGCGTTTTGCCATCACTTGTCCAGTCGACGGGCCGGTTGTCCTGCTGGCCGGTCGTGCCCGGTGGCCGCGACGCATCCGGCCATGGAAACGTCATTCGCTGTCGTTGGCCTTGGCCGTCCAAGATATAAAACTCGTCAAAGCTTCATGGCCTACTACCACACAAAAGCAAGGAGAATACTTAAGCACAACACACGTCAAGAGCAGAGCGGGCCATGGCGTTCGGACCCGTCGAATCGGTGACGCTCTGTCGCTCGCCAACACGCGATCAAATACTGGCCGGGTGGGTATCGTCTGGTCGCGTCCAGTCCGGGCTCCGCCGGTGAGGTCACGTCGCCGCCCTGCATGCTCCCGTCCGCCCGGCCCACTGGTCCGTCGCGAGTCGCGACCGGCTGCGGCTGGCACTCTCTCCGGTCAGCTCAGCATGCAGCTCGGCGCAGAGAGAGAGAAAAAGGGTCCGGTCTCATGAATCGGTCAGGTCTCAGCTACGCGCAAAGTCTGGTCACTGTTCTGCCGCTCGGCCACTTCTCGAACCGAATCGATCGGCATAGTTTGCCGCCTGACGAGAGGGATGCGTTCCTGCTGCACACTCGCTGGGGAAACGTGTGCGCGTTTGCAGGCTGCAGCTTTGCTTGCGTGCCGGCCGGTGCTGTTGCCGTGCAGTCACCGGAGGAGTACGACTGCTTTGGAGTTGTACAGTAGTTCGTCGTCGTGAAACCAGGGCGGCAAAAACCATTGCATGTGAGGTCGCTGGTGCCGGTGTCAGAACACAGATTACAGGGAGAGATCAAGACGGCACGGCCGCACGGGTGACGGGTGATTCCTTGGATGCATGGACTCCACTGCACCACCAGCCCAGTCTCCCTTGTTAACGATGGCTGTTTGGGGTGTTGATCTTGCAGATAGATTTGGAGCGCTTTTCACGCGGCGCTGCTCCAATAGTTTGCCAGACAAATAGGGTGAGAAATGATCGAAACTTAACTGTAAGCAAGGTTCACCATCAGAGACAAGCTTGGGAAAGCGAAACCGGCGCGCATCAAGCATATGGGCTGAGTCCGTCGCAACGCGCGGGCAAGGTTGGTATTTTCGGCCCAGTTAGCATATAAGCGGTCCGATTTGCGTTCAAATTCAATCTGATTCGGCGCCCTTTGGCTCAAAGAAATTTAAATGAAAAGGAAAGAGAAATATCAGTTTGGAACAAAGGAGTGATGCATTCCTTTCTTAGAGGAACGGAAGCAAATCACGTACGTTGGGGCCGAACTTGGGGTTCGAACGCTGGTGGCCAGTATGCCAACAACATTCTGGCATCCAAGCTACGGCTCGTTCTCTGCTTACAGAGTTAGATCACCGGCCGATTGGAAAACCTACCATTAAACTCAACCGAACTACGTACCTGATCTAAACTAATTGGACGCCTCAATCGGCAACCTAGTGCTGATGGGGACACTATAGAGAACTTTCTAGAGTTGTAGAGGTGACGCATCTCATCTGCGTCACTGCAAGTTGCATTTCATTTTCAAATAAATAAGCGAATACTACAATGAATGTTTTCGTGGAAAAAACGGGGCATACAAAAGCTGGGGTAGGTAACACTAGCTGGACCTTTCTTTTTATTGATGACTGGCCCTGAAATAATGTACTCTCTCTGTTTGTAAATTAGTACTCACTCTGTCCCCGAATAGTAGTTGTTTTAGAATTAAACTTGTATCTCCGAATAGTAGTCATTTTAGACGGTTCTAGGTGCAAATCATTTCGCCTCCCCCTAGGCCGCCCCTCTCCCAGACTCATCTCGGTGATCTCCAAGTCACATGCCAAGAAATGTTTTTTTTAAGATCAGGGGGGGGGGCATCCCCACCTGAATTTCATTAAAACGGGCCATCAACAGGCCAAGCACTTTGTTTTACAATGAGCCAGCATGAAATAACAAGGGAGAAGAGAAGGCAGGTGCACACACAGCACAGCCTTAGAAACAACTCACTCTACACTAAGCCAAGACATAAGAGTGGGCTGAAGAACAACCACTGATTGTCAAAGGAAGACGCCACCGAGCAACATGCTTGCCAGAATCACAATGTACGATACATCTCCACACCACTCCTCGTGGCTGCGCCGCTTCGTTGCCGCCCTCCACCTTCCGACGAGGGGAGGAAACCTCGAAGGACTGAGAGACCGCCCAACAAAATGGGGACTAAGAGTGGCGAAAACACACCGGTCACAGCTTGCCAGAACACATCGACCTCCCTTACAGTTGATGAAGACACCTTGAGCGCATCTAGTCTCCAGTAACTGCCGTCCAACGCCCTTTGTGGGGAGGAATTCACAAAGGAGGGAGGGCCAGTTAACATGGACACGTTGGCATTTGATTTGGTGACACCATCAACAACGAGTTCGACGACGAAACAGAGGCGCCAGTAGTGAACACCAATGGATCCACAATAGCAGGCAACTGCCCGACCAATCCACAGGCTAGTGCCGAGGACAAGTCTAGAAGAAGATGAGCACCGAGACCTTTACAGGAGCGGAGCATATGACCGCACGAAGGTCAACACCTCCCCATGCACCGGGCATGACGCTTTCCCTGTGCGGCCAAAGAGTTGCAATGATCTTGCTGTCGAGATGTGCGGAGGTAGCATACCTCCCCGCGCACCGAGCACGATACTTTCGTTGCACTGTTATCGATGGGCACCGCAAGCTTCAACACGACAAAGCTCGATCCATGGTCATGGCGCTGTAGAAGGGTCAGCAGCTCAAGAGTGTGGGATGAGCATACCGACGGCCACCATTGGGTACCGATGCCTGACAACACCGGCGCCGCTGGCTGGCAGCGGAGGTCGATGTGGCACCGGTGGGCGTGGCTCCCTGTCGAGGTGGGTTTCTCATGGCCGGGCCTTCCATCCTTGTAGGAGCCCAGCCGCACACCACAGTCCGCACCTGAGCGCGTGAGGAAGGCAACGGGAGGCGAGCAACCTTTGGATCTGACCGTGGAAAGTCGCCGGCGGTAGCATCGTCGGACCCACACATGCACTGCAAAAGAACACACCTCAACAAATGACAAGAGCGCCGGCGGTGGGGAACCTCTGGATCCGGCCTTTGGGGGCCCGGATCTAGGCACCAAGGTGCCGGATCTGCGCTTGAGGGGCATCAATGGAGGAGGGGAGGAGGTGGAGCTCGAGAAAGAAGAAAGGATGGTGAGGGAAAAAGGGGGGGGGGCGCTAGCGGGGCCGATTGTGTGGCTCCGCCGCTGGCCGCCGCCGCCATAGTGCGCCACCGGTGGGGTAGAAGCAGGCGGCGGCGGCCGACGGGCTCGCCGGTGGGGTGGACGAGGGTGGGCGGTGGTCGCCCCTTGAGTCACCCCGAGAGACGACGTGAGCATTATGTTTTCATTTTAGTGTCCATGATCGAGCAGTCCATGCCAAGAAATGTGATGATTAACATTTGTAATGATTACATAGGGGCATGTGTGTCATTTGACTGCAGCCTTATTTTGTCTCCTCAAGGTCTAAAACGGCCACATTTTAGGGATAGAGAGAGTATCATCGTTGATTTCTAACATTATTTTTGATTTCATGTCTTATACAAAAAAATAGTTCAATATGTAAAATTTTAAGTCGTGATTCAAATAACTTTAATAATTGTAAAGTAAATTATAATAAAATATATGATATTTTTCAATTTTTTAAAATAAGATGAATACCAAAGTTGATGTTGAAAGTACTTAAAAAGAACCAATTATATTATCCTAATGCCTTCAGCGAACAAGTTGCAAATTATTTTCGGCCGGCCTATATATATAAGAAATGGATGAGCAGACCTACCGGAACAAGTTACATTCTTTTATGTACAAATTTCAAATTCTAATGACAATTTTGTGGATGGTGGGAGTATAGAATTTGATCATTGTTTGGCACGGATGCTCTGTTCTTGTAGCAGCCCCTTATGTATCCATTGATAATACTCCCTATAATTTTAAAATTGTTGTCGGCTTCTTGTTTAAGTTTGCACTAGCCGGCCGATGACAATGATTTTAGAATGTAAGGCCTAATCATGCGCCTATAAGGGAATGATATAAAACTACAAGAATCTAACGCTCAATTGCGTTAACTTCTATTGACTGCAGTGCGTGTATAGGTCGTGCAGAAAGCTATCCTGACATGTTGTGGCTCTAGGCCTGGCCGGAAAAAGACGTACGTGTGAGATGGATCGATCAATTTTGACAAGAACATGATGCTGCTGCGTAAATGTGGATCTAGAATTCTACTTCGAGTGATGCTAATCCTCTTATTAAACATTTCAATGAGCTTTTTGTTATACAATTTAGAGGAGCTAATACTTAAAAGATTGTCTAAGTACAAGGGGGGGGGGGGGGTGCTGCAGCTGGGGCAACCCCCCATCTGCCCCTGCTGCAGTGCGTCCACAGTGCAACACTAAGAAAAGTGATAGTAGCCACTATATGTAACATTGATTATAATTGCTATTTTGTCACCAATCGGCCTTGGTCGCATGTTGATGGTCACATCATATCGCTATGTATATGGATTGAAGTTCATAGACTGTGTCCTTTCAAGAACTGGGTTTGAGTTTGACTCGCTGGCGCTTCCCGACCTATGAATCGATTTGAAGTTTTCTCTCCCAACCCGTGTCAGATACATGCCTTAATGGGAGGGAAAGAGAGAAAAGAAAAGTTAGAATCACCTGCAATCAGGTGGTGCTAATTGGGCCTATGATAAATAAACTCTCCTAAAAAAAACGGGTGGGTTTGGATCAAAGTGGATCTGTGCAGTTGATCTGTCAGATACAACGTACAACGACTCTCAGATGCCACCTGACTGTAGATGATGCTGAGAAAATCATATAGAACGGTGGTCAATGGGAATCGAGATCCGTGTCGCATGGCAATGGCCAGCCGGAGGCTGTGCGGCAGGGAAGCTGCTTCTGGCCAGCGCCTCCGTTCTCTTGGCCTCCCCTCTAATGCCACTAGGATCATACAAAGCCAGTCTGTGCGTTCTCCTTGTTAAGAATAATCTTTACTATGGATCTACTCAGATCCATTTCCTATACTGATTCCAAGAACGAGGCGTGAGAAGATGTTTATATAACTGTTCCTCTTCCTAGTATCCCAGAGATAAGACAGATGAACACACAGATATATGCGGAGCTTCTGGCCTCTTTCTCATCCCTCATCATCCTTTCTAAGTGTACAAATGACTCAATATATAGAGCCTCCATGACTTTGATATGAGCCCATCATTTCCCACTAAGAGATTCTTAACACTTTCTCTTGGGCGAATACCATGATCAACTCATACCTCGCTAAAACTCAAAAAAAAAAAAACCCAATGGGAAAAACATAGAGAAAGAGAACATGGTTGTCAAGAAAACTCACTAAAGAAAAGAGTAACAACGTCTTCAAGACAAGATACGATCTTTGAGATCTTAGAGTTCATGATCATCAGGATCAAATATAATAAATTATTATTTAGAGATGCTCTCCCCCTGAACTTTGTATCTCTAAAATGTCTCATGCTAATTCTTCAAGAATATATTACGATATGCATATGCCTCATCAAAAACTCCTTCCAAAAACCTAATGAGAAAAAAAGGAATGGAGAAAAGAGTACATTGCTATCGTAAATTAAATTTGCACTTTATTGTCTCATTAAAACCTTATGTGATAATACTTCTGGAAAACACACATGAGTACAACAAATATCTTCAGGATTATTTTGAATAACTTCAATTATGTTTTATATTACCTTCTGGGCATTTCGAATACTTGGAGTATATAAAAAAATGAAATTCTAACACATACTCCCCATTATTTAATCTTCTAGATATTTATCCATTTTTTTCTTCCAGAACATTTGTTAGGAGGGATAATTTCATATAGCTGTAGTTGCATATAACTTCTAGTCATGCATCATAAAACTACAAGCTTTAATTAATTACAACTTTCTTTGTTACTTCAACATTGGCCGATCCTTCAAGGATCAATCAGGTATCCTTCATGGATCATTTCACTGGCTAAATTGAGATATGATAAAATATACTCCCTTCGTCTCAGAATAAGTGTTCATTTGAGTTTAGTCAAACATGCCTTTGACCAATGATTTCTAAAAATATAAATTATTATATATATAAAATATATATTATGAAAGTATTTCTTATGAAGAATTTAAAAGTACAAATACTAGGTTTTTAAAATTAACCAAAGCTATAGAAATCGTTGGTCAAAGCTAGATAGCACTGTTAGCTTCATGACCATTGAAACCCATCATAGGTATGAATGATTTTGGTGATTGAATGAGAACCATGAACTAACTCGTCGGATGCAGGTTTATCAATACTATTCTACACTTCTACGAGTTGGCTGCTGCAAGGATGTTCGTGTCCTTGGAGTGTTTTCAAGGAGGTTGCTGGTCCAAGGCTAAGGATGTTTTAGAGCCATGTGTGGCTTAGCTTTTAGGCTTTGTGTCTATAGAAAACACTGGTACTATTAAGAGGGGTCGGGTCACTCGTCTTAGTTTTACAGGAATTAGGGAGTGTGGATGCTTTAGGTTCTTTAAGGCACTTGAGTGATCAGCGGATGCTTGTAGTTGTTAGGTTTGCATCCAGAGGCTTGAAGATCTTGAAGCAGTCAAGGTTCAGCAGCTTGAGAAGTCACCGAACAATCCATCGATGTCACCGGACAGTCCGGTGAGGGTCGCAGCCAGGAGTCTAGAGAAGATGTTTTCTGGAAGCGGTAAAGCAGAAGTCACCGAACAGTCCAAAGGGAGTCACTGGACAGTCCAGTGAGTGCAGGAGCTCGAAGTCCAGAGAGAGGTGCTCTCTGGAGTCATCAGAGAGAAGTCAGCAGACAGTCCGTCGGTTAGTGATCGGACAGTCCGGTGAGCCTCAGAGGAGGTGTTCAGAAGAGGTGTCTCTAGAATTCCAAAAGAGAAGTTCATTGGATAGTCCGGTGATGATATGAACCGGACAGTCCGATGTCACATGGAGTGAATTTCAGAGATGATGTTTTCTACCAGGAGGAGACCAGGAGTCACCGGACAGTTCGGTGGTGACTGCAAAAAGCAGACAGCTTTTTGGCAACGGCTCTTAACGGTTGTTTCAGAGCTTGGGGCCTATTTAAACTGTTGGGAGAGTTGTTGTGGTGCTTGCTCGCGGTCAGAACAGTTAGAGATCATTTGTTGTGAGCTAAAGTTCATCAAGGGAGCGCAAGAGAGCATCTAGTGAGATCTTGAGTGCTTGTGAAGAGTCGCAAAGAGCATCCATGCATTCCTATAATTTGTGAGGATGAGAGGAGTGTCTTCGGCTTGTTACTCTTGGTCTATGGCAGCTAGACAGGTTAGGCGTCGTTGTTCGAGTTTTTGAGGAGATTGTGAAAGTTGACATTAAATTTGTATGTGGTTCTGGGTCCTCCGCTTGAAAGGGACATCAAGAGGGAGCGCCCGAGCCTTGGAGGCTTGCTCTAGCGCTTGGGTATTGTTTGCTACAGCCGGGCGCCGGTGTCTTCACTCCGAGAATGAAGTGTACCCTTGTGAGCATTGTTCCGAGAATGATGGAAAGAACCAAGACTCTGACGAGAGTGGTTCAACGAGGATTAGGGAAAGGCATCATCCTTTTGAGACCTCAGAAAAAATTACTGAGCATCTTTATCACCCTTCTCTTTACTTATTGCATTTACATTCTTGCAAGTAGTGTGATAGGTTTAGTTGCTTCTCTTGGTGGCTCTCATGCCGGATTGCGTACAAGCTTGATAGGTTGCCTTCTAGCTTGATTTTACTCTTTCTAGAGCTTCTTGCTAGGAGTCATTTGTTATTTTTTGCTAGAAACTAGGAAGAAAAAGAATTTAGTCTAGTAGTATAAGTGTTCAATTTAACCCCCTTCTCGGTCAGTTGATTCTTTCAAGTGGTATCAAAGCCAAGTGCTCAAATTAAGGTTTAACTACCTTTGAGAAGTGATCGGGAGTGATGGAGACAAATTCTTCATCGGAGACCAGTAGTGGCTCATGGAAGAATCACTTGCTAAGCTATCTATATGCCACAAAACTTGATAATTCGAGTGCTAACATGAACAACTCTTCGAACTCTTTATCTAGCAACTCTTTATGTGCTATCATACGATTGAGTGATCTAGTTGAAAAGATCAATTTCTTTGAAGGAGCACTTAAGATCTCTCATGATGAATCCATCAAAAAGTTTCTCTCAAGCAAGATTTCTAGCTCATGTGTCTCTCATGAAGCTTCATCTATGAAGGAGAATCTAAATGCTTCCACCTCAAGCAAGATCATTGGAGTGCATGCTCATCACACCCTTGAGCCCACGGTTTGCATATACTCTACCTCTAGTAGCTCTCATTCACTTCTTGTTGATAATGCTACTGCTAGTAGCTTGCTAGAAGATTCTTATGAAGTTCTATGTGATGAGTATGATAACATTATTGTCTTACCTAGTGAAACTCTAAAAGATTTGCGCACTCGCATTGGTAAGCTTGTAGGTTGGATCAACTCTTAGGAGAAGCGGCATATCACTATTGATGAAGCAAGCAAAAAGAAAATTGACACATGGAAGTATCATCTCAAATGCTCCGAGGAACAAAATTCACCTCAAGAAGTTGCTCTTGTTGTTGAGGTCAGTCCTAATGAATCTAGCAATGCTTTAGATACTAACACCTCATATCTCATGGCTTCTAACAAGGTGAATTACAAGAATGGTGACAAACATTGGGTTCTTGACAGTGGTTGTACTTAACACATGGCCGGCAATCACAAGATGTTCTCCACCATCAAGGAAGATGATGATAAAGACAAAGTGACTTTTGGAGACAATTCCAAAGGAAGAGTCAAGAGATTGGGCAAGGTCGCTATATCTAATGATTTGACAATCTCTAATGTCATGCTAGTGAAATTATTGAGTTTCAACCTACTCTCAGTTGCTCAATTATGTGATCTTGGTTTCACTTGTTTCTTCAATGATAAAAGAGTTGAATTGATCAACAAATCATTGGGCCTCACTTTCAATGGCTTTCGGCACAACAATCTCTATATTGTGGATTTCTCTTCAAGTGAAGTTGCTCCTCAAACTTGTCTCATTGCTTAGTCTTTCAAAGGATGGTTATGGTATAGGAGGCTTGCTCATATTGAAATGGGTCAATTGAAGAAGGTCACCAAGAAGGGCTTAATTCTTGGAATTTAAGATGTCACTTTTGAGAAGGACAAGTTGTATAGTGCATGTCAAGCGGGAAAGCAAGTTGCAACTCTTCATCTGTGCAAGACCGTTATGTTAACCTCAAAACCTCTAGAACTTCTCCATATTGATTTATTTGGTCCAACTATCTACAAGAGTCTTGGGGGCAATCTCTATTGCATGGTGATTGTTGATGACTTCTCTCGGTATACATGGATCATCTTTCTAGAAGACAAAGCTCAAGCCATCTCGAATTTTAAGAAGTTTGCTAAGAGAGCTCAAAATGAATTTGAAGCTAAGATAAAAAAGGTTAGAAGTGATAATGGGACGGAGTTCAAGAACTCTATCATTGAGGAGTATTGTGATGATCTTGGCATCAAGCATGAGTTTTCGGCTACCTACACCCCGGAGCAAAATGGTGTTGTTGAGAGGAAGAATAGGACTCTCATCACTCTTGCTAGAGCTATGTTGGATGAATATGGTACTCTGGAGAGGTTTTGGGCAGAAGCTATCAACACGGCATGCTATACTTCAAACCGTGTTTATCTACATCGCCTCTTGAAGAAGACTCCCTATGAGCTATTGGTGGGAAGGAAGCCAAATGTGGGCTATTTCCCGGTCTTTGGATGCAAATGCTATATCTACAAGAAGAGGAAGGCTTGGTGAGTTAGAGAAGAGGACCGCCATTGGATTTCTCGTCGGGTATTCGGTAACTCTAAAGCTTATCATGTTTTAATACAACTATCGGATTTATTGAGGAATCATGTGATGTGTAATTTGATGAAACTAATGGTTCTCAAGACAACAAAGAATCTTATAGTTTGATGTAGATGATGATGAAACCTTGGAGGAGGCAATGCGGAAGATGCCTGTAGGAGATGTTCGACCAAAAGAAGATGACTTTTTTACTCTGCCGCCGGAAGACTCCTCCATGACTCTACGTGAGAACAACTCTAGTGGAAGAATTGTCAAGTGTTCATGCACCAAGAGAACCACCTCAAGTGTCTTCTACGCCAATCTATCAAGGATCGTCTACATCAAGTGGTACACCATCGTGTCTAACAATGACATCAAGAATTGAGAAAGATTGTAGCTCTCCTCTCCGTCTACAAGACACCGTCATCTACAAGGAGCAAGCCATACAAGATGCTCAAGACGTCTCTCCACCACAAGCACCACGACAAGAGGCTCCAAAGAGGCACAAACCCATTCTTCGAGCTCACGGAAGTGACTTGATCATTGCGAGTCCCTCTCAAGGGTTAAAGAATAGGAGAAATCAATATAAGCCGAATTATACTAATAATACTAATGATGATGATGCGGCTAACATTGCTTGTGAGAATTTCTCTTTTGTGTCTTTGATAGAATCTAAGAACATCGATGAAGCGGTGAAAGATCACAAATGGATGTTGGCTATGCAAGAGGAGCTTAACAACTTCGAGCAAAATCAAGTGTGGGAGTTGGCGAAGTGGCCAAAGGACAAGAACATCATTGGTGACAAGTGGGTCTTCAAGAATAAGCAAGATGAGAACGGGAATGTCATGAGAAACAAAGCAAGACTCGTCACCAAGGGTCTCTCAAGTTGAAGGGGTAGACTTTGATGAGACATTTGCCCCCGTGGCTCGGCTTGAGTCTATTCGAACCTTGCTCGCTTATGCTTCACATTTTAACTTCAAATTATATCAAATAGATATGAAGAGTGCATTTCTTAACGGCTATATTAATGAGCAGGTTTATGTTGAGCAACCACCCAGCTTCGAGGATCCCAAACATCCCGATCACGTCTTCAAGTTGAAGAAGGCATTGTATGGTCTCAAACAAGCACAAGGGCTTGGTATGAGCGGTTAATAGATTTCCTCACCGACAAAGGCTTCAAGATAGGGAGTATTGATTTAACTCTCTTTACTAAACATGTTGATGATGATCTCTTTATTTGCCAAATATATGTGAATGATATTATCTTTGATTCTACCAATGAAGCTTATAAAGCTGAATTTCGTGATCTAATGGCCAAAGAATTTGAGATGTCTATGATAGGTGAGCTCCATTTATTTTTAGGATTCCAAGTCAAATAAATAAAGAATGAGACATTCATCTATCAGGAGAAGTACATAAGAGATCTTCTCAAGTGCTTTGGAATGGAGGATTCAAAGCCAATCAAGACTCCAATGGCCATAAATGGTATTCTTGGTCCGGATGAGAGTAGTAAATCGATTGATAAAAAGTTTTATCGCTCTATGATTGGTTCTCTATTATATCTTACTGCTTCTCATTCGGATATTATGTTTAGTGTATGCTTATGTGCTCGTTATCAAGTAACCCTAAAGAATCTCATCTCAAGGCTGTCAGAAGGATTCTTAGGTACTTCAAGTATACACCAACTATGGGCCTTTGGTATCCAAAAGACTAAGGTTTTGATCTTGTTGGCTACTTCGATTCGGACTTTGCCGATTGCAAAGTGAGTAGAAAGAGCACCTCTGGTGGATGTCAATTTCTTAGGAGATCATTGGTTGCTTGGAGCTCTAAAAAGCAAAATGCCGTGGCTCTCTCAATGGCCGAAGCGGAATAAATGAAGCAAACTCTCATAGACTATGGATTGAAATACAATCAAACTCCTCTTCATTGTGATAGTGAGAGTGAATTCAATATGGCACTTCATAAGGGTGATCATGGGCGTGCTAAACATATTGAGGTTAGGCATCACTTTATAAGGGATCATGCTGTCAAGAAAGATATCGAGCTCATAAGTGTGAGGACAAATGATTAACTGGCCGACATTTTTACAAAGTCTCTTGATGAGAAGAATTTCAAAAGGCTAAGAGGAGAGCTCAACATTCTTGATCTTTCAGACTTCACTTGAGTAACCTTCAAAGCATAGCATTTTCTTTGTATATTCTTGTTTGCTTGTGCTTGCTTTGTTTTTGTTGTTCTTCTTGCTTTGTAGGACCATCATCTAACCCTTTCAAGATAGCAATGATCATAGATAGCTTGGGAAGAATATTCACGGGGTGCCCAAGGCTAGGAGATGAGGGTCATTGTGAACAAGCTTGCGAGGGGATTCAAATGTGATGAGGGTATTTCTTTTTTAGTCCTTCTTTATCATGAGCATGCATCTTTTACTTTTGTTTTTGCATTCATGTGCATTTCATGCATTGCATCTGGTGTCTTGACTTCAAGCACGGGTCTAGAGGGAGTTACTCATAAGCAATATAAGTTGATTACTCCTAGACTTCTTCATAGCAATTATGAGCTACATGCCATTGAATCATGATCTTTCGAGCTCTAAGGTTAAATCTACTTACGCGGCTCAAATACTATGATTCATACATTCCCATATACATCACAAACCCCCTCTTGTTGAGAGAAGAGGAAGTTTCTTGGATGATCACTTTTGTAAGATGCATACCAACTCGAGGGGGAGAAGGAGCTTTCAACCAAGAAGATGATCAAGACACAAGGAGATGATAAGCAAGGAAAGAGTCGAAGAAAAGAACCATAAAAGATCCGGTAATATTGTTTCATATCTCATCGCAATTAATTAGCCTATTGTATTCTCCTTCTTTGTGGCCTTCCTTTTTGGATGATAGATGACAAAGGGGAGAGAAATAGAAGTGAAGATGATCGAGGATCAAGAAATCAAAAGAAGATGATAAGAGACGTGAAGATGGTCGAACATGCTTCAAGGAGAAGATAATGATCAACAAGTAAATGAAGACTTGAAGATTGGGGAGAGAAAAGTGACTAGTTGAAGCTGTCAAGGACCAAAAGGGAGTAATCTTTCCTATTTCTCTAAATCAATTGACTACTACTCTTTTTTCTCTACTCGTCTTGTGGTTATTCTATATTTACAGGAGACTGGTAGAGGGAATCGAAGATTCGAACATGAATGAAGTCACACTCAAGAAAACCAATCAAATCAAAGATTATGAAGAGAGTAAGCAATGCACTTATCGAGGGGGAGCTATGAAGCTAAGGTATGAAACCTCGTAAAATTTGTGGACTTCTTGGTAAGAGATGGTAAGATAACTTGCGCCTATCCTTTTCCTTTAAGGTTGTCTCATGCTTTCATTCCTATCTTTTGTATCATCTCCATCATTTGCATCATGGTTGTCATCAATCACCAAAAAGGGGGAGATTGTTAGCTTTATGACCATTGAAGCCCCTCAAAGGTATGAATGATTTTGGTGATTGAATGAGAACCATGAACTAACTCGTTAGATGTAGGATTATCAACACTATTCTACACTTCTACGAGTTGGTTGCTCTTAACGGTTGTTTCAGGGCTTGGGGCCTATTTAAACCGTTGGCGAAGCTGTTGTGGTGCTTGCTCGCAGTCAGAACAGTTGAAGATCATTTGTTGTGAGCCAAAGTTCATCAAGAGAGCGTAAGAGAGCATCTAGTGAGATCTTGAGTGCTTGTGAAGAGTCGCAAAGAGCATCCACGCATTTCTAGAGTTTGTGAGGCTGAGAGGAGTGTTTTCGGCTTGTTACTCTTGGTGTATGGTAACCTAGATCGGTTAGACGTCATTGTCCGAGCTTCCAAAGAGATTGTGTAAATCGATATCAAGTTTGTACGCGGTTCCGGGTCCTCCTATTGAAAGAGACACCAAAAGGGAGCGTTCGAGCCTTGGAGGCTTGCTCTAGCGCTTGAGTATTGTTTGCTACAGCCGAGACGCCGGTGTCTTCACTTCGAGAGTGAAGCGTACCCTTGTAAGCATCGTTCCGGGAACGACAGGAGGAACCAAGACTCCGACGGAAGTGGTTCAATGAGGATTAGGGGAAGGCGCTATCCTTCAGAGACCTCGGGAAAAATCAGAGCATCTCTATCACCCTTCTCTTTACTTATTGCATTTACATTCTTGTAAGTAGTGTGATAGGTTGTTTAGTTGCTTCTCTTGGTGGCTCTCATGCCGGATTACGTACTAGCTTGATAGGTTGCCTTCTAGGTTATTTTTACTCTTTCTAGACCTTCTTGCTAGGAGTCACTTTGTGAGAGACTGCCCCGCGAGAGAGACGATTCATCGACCATAGGATCTTATCGGGTGTCACTCGGTGGAGCGAGGACCAACAGTACAACTCAAGCATGATAAAATACATTACAACTGTTGATTAAGTTAATAAAACAGATTTTAAAAGCGCGGAAGCGATAACCTTATTTAAACTAGGGTCTCCTGAAAGCTATACATAAGATGACATTAGACCCATACGATGCATCTTCTAGCAGCACACAACAGCAGCACGGCGAGTAGGGCTCCCAATGGACATAGCCACCCTCGAGGGTCGCTCCTGTCAGTTGGCCCAGAGGAGGGTGAGAGAAACCACTAGCACGCAAAACCACAGAAAGCCAAGCCTTGAGCATTCAAATGCTCAGCAAGTCTTACTCGTCAACGTGGCCAACTACAGCTGATTCCAAGGATATGATAAGGCCGACTCACATAGGATGGCTATTTGCATAAAACAAGGCACTATTAGTGAATCCTTACTCTCATCTTTTAGCGGTAAGTTAAGTTTCAAGAAATGTAAATTTAATTTGCACTATAAACTATAACAAACATGGTTGCTAAGCATTTGCATATAAACTAAGCAAACAATTCATATTGTTATTATTAGTCCAGTTGTTACTACGACATGACACAGTGAACAAGCGGTACTCGTTACTGTGAGGGGCAGCGATTATAATCAATTTACACCAGCTAGGAAAATCTAAAGTACACGACACGTACGCGCTTCTCGAAAGTCGTACGTGGCCACCTTTCGCTCAACCCATAGGCCTGATCCGAGTAAGCCCACCGCTCCCGAGCATAGGGTCCTCCATGTGATAATTCTTTGGATCTATCCATGGTTAGAGAGAAGGCTCTCCTTCGCGGCCACCAAAAGAGAGATGGGGATCGTCCAACCACTACGGCGTTTTGCTACATCGGTTTCCTAGGTCCCATGTTCCCAGTATGTAATTGGTATATTCAAACTTGCTCAACAGGGCCACACTCGAATCAGTACTTAACCGACACAGACGGGCTACCACCGTGAAGGTCCAGCCTTCTCAAACCCTCCTACACAACATCCCCGCCCGGTCTCAGGTTTATTCAAGTGTGAGATAAAAGTAACCAGGGTAACCACCTATAGCTCGCGAGTGAGGTTTCTCATTCACTCGACTTCTACTGTTAATTATAACTTCGCCTAGCTCTACGTCGAGTTACCTGTACCAATATACACTCAATAAAGGTCAGTGAAACTATCGTGCATCCTAGGGTTCCGAACAACTCCTACAATTTAATGCACGGTATATTAACCAATACAATACATAGTGATAAAATAAAAAGATTTAAAATAGGGTTAATGCACCGGGGCTTGCTTGAGCTTGGAGCAATGTTAGCACAAAACAGAGAGGAAGATCTTCAGCAGCAACGGACGGCTCTTGAGCAACCAGATCCACTAGCTGGCCTTCCATGTCGCTTCCTAAATGTATGGGATGATATGCAGACGACGATCAGTTATGCACCTAATAGCATTCTAAGGTTTTAATTCATCATCACATGCGGCGATAAGTTCACATGCGATGATAAGCTTATAAATGCATATGACAAGGGTTTATGCGAATGCTTTATACGCAAATGAGTTTATTAGCTTGAAGCGCTAACTATATTTATATGACAACATTCTGAATTTTACCTAAAAGAAAGAGTTGAGTTTTCTATAGTATTCTATTTGGTCATAATAGGGGAATTATTTCTAAATCTTGTTAATATGGTTCTTGAAGGCATAATTTATAAATTTAGTTGATCATAATATTAGTAAAGCTATAAACAAATTTTTGAACCAATTTTATAATTTATTGCAATACTATGAATTTCTAATGAATTAAATAGTACCTAGGTCTAATAAATTGTTTATAAACAATCTATAAGAAAATAAATTCTAATTAATTACAGGGTGACCTATTTTATTGAGTAGAACCTAATCCTATATTTTTCATATTTTTAATATGCATGAAAATGATGCTATGCTCAATTGTATAATGCACATTATTTAATTAACAAGAATAATTATAATGCGGAAAATGCAACTTTGATACTTCTATAATATTCTACATGATGAGAGGATTCCAATGATATATTATTTGTAATTTTTTGTGTTAGAATGTATTTTCTATTATTTTTGCAAGTTTCCTAGAGGTGAGCTCGGCCATGTGGCCGCATCGGATCCCAGAGGTGAGCTCGGCCAGCCTGAGCCGGCAGCGGCTCGCTGATCTGCCAGGTCCCGGCGGCCGCCCGCCCCCGTGCCGGCTCCAAAATGGTCGCCATCGCGAGGGGAACCCAGACAGGAGATCCAGAGGAGGCGGTGCTCACCGGAGGTGGGTGCTCGGCGCACGGCGGCAACGAGACGGCTTCGGCGGCGGCGCGAGCTCGATGCCGAGGACGAGGGCCAAATCTTCTTTCACCAGAAGCTTCCCTAGATCGATTAGAAGGGCGGCACAGTGGAGGTTGGCCTCGGAAGTGGCCGGAGCAGGGCCGTCGACAGAAGGCGGCGCCGTATGGAGGTTCGGCGGCGGCGAGAGCTTCACTCCGGTGACCAAACTCCAAACCGCTCGCTCCTCAAGCTTCATAGAGGCATGAGGATGAACGGTGCGGGCGTTGTCGCCGTCGAAGGTCGCCGGAGAGGAGGCGCCCACGGCGAGGTGGCCGGACACAGGCGAATGGCAGCCGGAGAAGTTTGAAATCGCGCCAAAATCCTCCACGATTGGCTCCAATATTGAACCTGGAGATGCGCGACCTGGTGAGAAGGCTAGGATAGCTCACCGATTTCGGTCGAAGAATGGTCGGTGGTCCAAGACTTCAAAAATTGGGGAAACTCCGAAATCCACTCGTTCCAGGGAGGGAGAACGAAAACCTGTGTGCGAGGGAGCTCGAGCAGCGGAGGGAGCAGCTGCTCGCGAGGTCTAAGGGCCGGAGACGGCTCGGAGGAGGAGGTCTTCGGAGGTGTGTCGTGCTCGGCCAGAAGAGAGAAAGCTCGAGTGAGAGTGAATGAGGGAGAGAAGGAGAGCACTTGCAGACGGGGAGGAGGTCATGGACACGGAGCCGGACAGCCGGTGTCGTGGCCGGCTCCATGGCCTCCACCGCAGGAGGCACGCTGGCGCCTGCGGGTTGGGGATGGAAGATGAAGGCCGCTGACAGATGGGCCCCGCTTGACAGGAAGCTGCCAGTTCAGCTTAATGCTTAGGTGTTTTGCGCACAGAAAACAAACAAGCAAACATTCTCGAAATGAGTTGAAATTTGGTAGAACACTTCTTGAACATGTGGTCTACAAGATAACTAACATGCACAGGTTCTTGCCGAGTAGGATGAAAGATACGGAAATTCAAAAAGGGTTACTTGCTAAGGAAAACTTGGAAAATCTGCTGAAAGATCAACTAACCAAGTTTTGGGGTCCTAATGAAATATCTTCTGTGGTGTGAATGAAACTTGGTGGAGATATTCTTGACAATGTGTTCTATCATCCTACCGACATGCACAGGCAGTTTCACGAGGAATTGAAAGATATTGATACTTCTGAAAAACAGAGCAGCCTACCACTTTCTGTGGTGTAAAAGAAATACTCCCCGAGCTCCGATTGGAACAAAACTTGGGAGAATGACTCTTCAACATGGAATATACAACATAGATCACATGCACAAGATGTTGTCAAAGGAGATAGAAGATATGGGATTTCGAAATTGACTAACTGATAAGGAGACTTTGAAAATCCTGAAAGCAGATCAATTAACCAAATTCTAAGACATGAAAGAAATATCTCCATAGTTCTGAAAATCTTGAAACTTGGTAAAATAATTTATAAACTTGTTATCTTCACTCTAACCAACATGCACAGGTGGATTTAAAAGGATCTTGAATATATTGAATTTTAAAATCGGCTAACCGTTAAGCAGACAAATCTGCTGGAGTCAACCCAGTTAACCAACTTTTATGGACTTTAGGAATTACCTCCCGAGCTCCGGAAACTTTGAAATTCGGCAAGATGATAGAATGTTCCATGGGTAACAACTTTTATTTTGGGGTCAAGTTCAAATTCGAAATGGATCTTATTCTGGAATAGTCTCAAAACAGGTGACTGATAAGAACTGAAAATTTATTTGGGCTCTTCAAACAAACCTAATGAATTTGTATAACTTCTGATATTTTAAAAATTTTCAAGTAGGATCCTTGTTTCTCATATTTTAACACTTTGATTTTTTAAGTTTGGATGTTCACTATTAAATTTGAATTCAAATTCAATTTTTGAATTACTGACTTGGTTTCATTTCATCTTTTGCAACTTTAAATTTTACTTTTTTTAAAAAAATTCTTTCTGAAAATTTTTATTCTTGACCTTGAGAAACACTAGGTGTTACACACTTAATTGTTAGTTTTTGCTAGAAACTAGCAAGAAAAACAATTTGGTCTAGTAGTGTAAGTGCCCGATTCAACCCGCTTCTCGATCACTTTGACCCTTTCAAGCATGAAACCCAAATGAACACTTATTTTGAGACGGAGGTAGTATAATAGTCTAATAATCTGGCACAGTGGGGAATATAATTACCAATAACACCATTTATACCTTCTAGATGATGATATTGCCGATATAAATATACAAATCAGATTATATACAATAGCTACATATACACGAGTGTATCTGTATAATTTTAGTAATAGTTGTAAGTTGCATATATTTTATTTGGCACACTTCTGATGTTTGCATTCCTCATTAGATTTTATGTTGGGTCTCAACGGGTCACTGTCCTTTTACGATTGGTGTATTTAGACTCCTCAAATATTTAATCTTTCAAGAAAAATTTCTTCAGGGAAAATTATCTCTGCCAGAGATGACCATTTCTTCAAGAAGAAAATAATATTATGAGATTTACATATCACAATATCTATCTACATATCCTTCTGGAATCTCTTTGTATTTTGTACTGCACATTCTAGTTTAAATCTTTGCCAAATATATTTTGCATCAGAACATTAACTTACACATCTTGTGTGGGAATTGGTCAATTTTCTTACCTTTTGAACCATCACATTTTACCACCTCGTTGGTTATGTAGTGAATCATAAATGTCTCAACAGAATTTGGTTTAGCCTCAATTGCGACTTCTTTGACCCAATATAAGAGCTTCAAGCATTCGTGCCTAGGATTTTGTTTCGAATCCAGTTCTCTTTAAGAGAAACTTAGTAATTTATAGAGGCAAGATAGTATCAACACATTTTCTTTCCGACATATATATTTTCAATAAGGATCTTTGTAGTTTCCGAATACAAAAATTCATAGTCATTCCGTGTTCCTAGCACCATGATAAGCGCACACACTACACCATGACAAAAATTCATCTGTGTTTTCTATTGCAGCCATGTCATAAAGGTGACAAGGTTTGGATTGCACAACATCACACCATGCTTTATGAACAGGATCATCAACATAGTACACTTGTGTGGCCTGTGATGCTAAAATAAACGGTTCATCTAATAATCTTTCTCTAGTATTGAATAAATGCTTCATATTAATAGATGTGATCCCAAACTGATGAGTTTTGACCCATCTTCCTTCTACACGGTTGTAAATCCAATCACACTTGAAGAGCACAATATTTCCTTTGTTTCGATAATTCAATTCTATGATTTCTTTAATGACACCATAGTATGTCTTGTTTCGCACTACAAGATCAACATTTCCACCCTCAAAGCAAGAGGTCTGAGCTACTAGAGCTACTCCACTACTTTGAGTTGGCCTGCCCACATCATAAGATTGTGTATGGAAGTTAAATCCATTTATGGTATAGCTACTATATAGTGTAGCTACCATGAAAGGTTCATTGGCCAAAATTTGAATTTCTTCTAGTACTTCTGCACCATTTTGAAGCATCTCTTCTGCCTGCAATTGCGTAATATTATGGTAATTTCAATTGCATTGGGCATCTAAAAACAGTTTGTACAACTAGATATGGTTTAACTTACATGCTTTCTAAACCACTCATGAAACATTTCATGATGGATACGGTTTATTTCTCGTTGATTTCAATGACCATTTGAAGACAAATACTCAATATGCTTGCTGCAATGTTTGTTAATTTCAATCCTTAAGGCAACAAAAGCAATAAGAACATAAATATAGTAAGAGTGTCTGTAGCTTACTTTAGGTATGGTTCAATTTTGTCATAGTTGAATAAAATATATCTATGAGCTTGCAGCCAAGTTTTGTAGTCTAATGATATGGTGCACTTGCCACTCAAAGGTCGTCTATTGCTTCGGAAAAATGGAGTGGTATTAGAAGATGTATTCTGGATTGGTTCACCGTGTCTTAATTGTCTAGTGAACCTAGTCTCACAACCATGTAAGAATTGTGAACAGAAAGTAAGACTTTCAACAAATTTATGACCCTCACATATAGATCCTTCTGGATGAGTTTTTGTTCGGACATTGCCTTTGCATCTCATTAAAAACCTATAAAGAAAATTATATGAGTAATAAAGCTTAGACAATTTTTTTATCATCAAATTAAGTTATATGCATTTAAAGATACTCTTACAATACCTCTCAATTGCCCACATGCTGCGATATTGCACAGGACGAGCAAGTCTTGCTTGTGAAGGAAGGTGGACCATTAGGTAAACCATCATATCAAAAAAGGCAGGTGGAAATATAGTCTCAAGCATACATTGTGTTTCAGCTATTTCAGTCTCTAGTTTTTTCATATCAGCAACACAAATTGTGGGTGAATAGATCTGTTTGAAGAAATTGCTAACTCGAATCAAAGCAGCACTTGTTTGTGTAGGCAATATGTTTCTAACAGCGAGTGGAAGTAAATCTTGTAGCAAAATGTGGTTGTCATGGCTTTTTTGTCCCATTATCTTCTTATCTTCAACTTGCACGTTACGGCTTAAATCAGATGCATAACCATCTGGAAAATTAACTCCCTTCAGTACTTCTTCTCATTGGGACTCATTGTATACAGGACAGCTGGTAAATAAAACCTATCATCTACTTTAATAGGATGCAAATTATTCCTAATGCCAAGAGTCTGCATGTCCAATCGAGCATTTAAATTATCCTTTGATTTGTTTTCAACATCTAAAGGTGTGTTAATAATGGAGTCACACACGTTTTTTTTCAATGTGCATAACATCAAAGTTGTGCTGCAACAACAAATCTTTCCAATATGGCAACTTAAACCAGATAGATTGCTTTTTTCGACCAGTTTGTGGTGCCTTATTATCCTTACGTGCTTGTTTAGCTGCCTTCTTTGTAACTGGATCCTTCCCAAAAATCCATTTCATATTTTCAGTCATCTTAAATATTTCTTCTCCACTCAGCGGTGTAGGTTCAGTTCTATGCTCTACAGTGCCATCAAATGAATCTGAATTAAACCTAAAGATGTGCTCAACATCTAAGAACCTACGATGGCACATGTATACATACTTGCCACCTTTTTTCAGCTGCACAGAGCTTATATCCGAGTGACACTCAGGGAAGCAACTTTTCCAGAGATAGCACAAGAAAGCAAATGACCCAATCCTGGAAGATTAGATATGGTACACAATATGGCAGCACGCAGTTGGAAGCATTCATCCTTTGATGCATCATATGTCCTTACACCACCCACAAACATATCTACCATATCACTAATCAGTGGCTCAACATACACATCCATATCACCCCCAACTGAGTGGCGGCCAGGAATTAACATTGAAAGGATAAAATTTGTTTGCTTCATGCATTTACACGGTGGAAGGTTATATGGGATTAAAATGACTGGCCAAATGCTATAGGTTGAAGTCATTGTTCTATATGGGTTAAATCCATCGCTGGACACAGCAAGCCTAAGATTACGACTATCTGATGCAAACTCTGGATATGTACAATCAAAATTCTTCCAAAATGGAGCATCGGCAGAATGCCTAAGCATACCATCCTTTGTACGTCCTTCGTCATGCCACCTTGTATTCACTGCTGTTTTGGAGGACATAAAATACCTCTGAAGTCTTTTCTTTATTGGAAAATAACGAAGCACTTTCCTAGGAACTCTATGCACACGTTTCCCGTTAGGACTTGCTTTTTCTGATTTCCATCTTAAAGTTTTACATGTTGGACAGACCTTTAAATCTTCATGAACTTTCCAAAACAGTATGCAATCATTTTCATATGCATGAATATTGGTGTAACCAAGACCAAGGCATTTAACTATTTTTTTAGCTGCATTGAAGTTTTTTGGAAGTGATGAACCTTCAAGCAAAACATCTTTAAGCAACTCCAATAACATATCAAAGCTTTTATTGCTCCATCCCCCAAGAAATTTGATATGGAGCAATCTGACCACAAAGCGTAACTTTGAGAAGTTTTGACAACCAGGGTATAGTTCTTTACCAGCATCATCTAGCAATTTGAAAAAAGATTCCATATCACCATTGTTATCCCTCTCATTTACTTCTAAATCTCCCATTTCATCTAAACCCCCACTAAGTCTCGAAGTAAATCTGAAATATCATCCTCTTCGTTTGACTTACCCACACGTACACTATCACATTGCATGCTATTTGCAAACTGCCTGCCACTTGCCTCCCCATGATTCACCCATTTTAAGTACCCTCATGTAAAGCCATAACATATCAAGTGCATTTTTACATTTTCCCTAACTTTCCAACACGAATTCGACATATCTTGCAAGGACACAATATCTTGTTTCCCTAAGCTGAATTACTAAAAGCAAACTCTAAAAACATATCCAAACCATTCAAATATCATCAGATTGCCTACAAGTAGTTCATCACAAGACATTAGACCAAACACTAACATGACAAGGCATTAGACCCTTGCTTCTAATATTTCTTTATCAATTTATTTTACCTAGCTAGATTCATCCAACTCTTGTCCATGGTGTACCTTTGATCAAATTTGATTCAGATTTGAGCACACACCCAACAACTCCACATAATCAAGACAATAGAGGTTGCAAATACAATAAATTCATAACACAAGGCAGACATAAAAATGAGGCTTTTAGCACATGTCTAAGAATCATCTCCATTCAACATAAGAAGAATCGTACCTCAAGTTCCAGAAACGTTGATGTAGATGCCAATAACTTCTAATTGGCCTCCCTCAATCAAAATAGCGTAGACAAAAAAATTTATCAGTAAGACAATTGATAAAATGCATTGCTGGTGGAAGGAGGGATTCAGGGGGTTCAGGTTGCGGTGTACGTGTAGTGGGGGCGATATCGCTGCTCGCCGGTCGCAGCTCGGCAAGAGGCGTGGAACTGGGATGGCTTTTGAAGACTTAGGGTTTTGGGGGAGGATATGAAGTCCTACCCTGTTTGGTGCAGTCTCTCGTAGATCCCTGTCGGCCGGAGCTCTCCCGCATAGATCCCCGCCGGCGGACCTCCTCCAGGCAGCAGCACGAGGCAGACGGAGGGGCGGCGTGATGGGGGAGGAAGG